>JAJPUD010017717.1:0-30556 GCA_023553655.1 Myrmecobius fasciatus
TTTTTTTTTTTTTTTTTTGCTGAGGCAATTGGGGTTAAGTGACTTGCCTAGAGTCACACAACTAGGAAATGTTAAGTGTCTGAGACCACATTTGAACTCAGATCCTCCTGAATTCAAGGCTGGTGCTCTATCCACTGCGCCAACTAGCTTTTCATTCTATTCCTTTCTTATTCATGTCTTTTTGAACATCCTCCATGGAAAACCTATCCATGGCCTCTGGGACTTTTTCTCTCTCTGGTTTTCTCATTATTTCAGGAATATTAGTGCCTAAGTCAGGCAACTTTATCCTTCACGCTTATTATTTTTTAAAAGCATCAGTCCTTGTTCAGCCTTTAGCTTACATAATCTTAGATAAATTGCTTTGTTGTTGCTGAACATTTTGTCATCTACAAAATGAGAAATGCTGGACTAGATTACTTCTAAAGTGACTGAGCTCTAATGTTTTGATTCTATAAAGCATACTGGCTTAGAATACAAGATGGGGCTGGTGAAGCTCTCTGGACACTGATTTGGATTCAATTTCTTTTAAGCCCTAAGTTTCTGAACTCCATATTACTAAAATTAAATAAATGAATGAATAAACAAAAATAAGTTAGATGGAAACACCCCATACTCATAGATGCCAATGTATCAGGGTGCCCTATAGTCACTGAGCAAAGAGCCATAAAGACCAGAAAGCAATTTGCCTAAGTTAAGAAATATAAATTTAGTTGGTGAGCAGTAGCATCTACAATGAATTAGAAAGTCTCAGTTTCCGTCTTTTTCTTGACTTCTCAGACTTGGTCTAAGAGGTGTATGTACTATCTGAAGAGCATAAGTAAAGGAAGGCTGGGGTGAACTGTCCTGCTCAGGGCCACATAGCTAGGAAATATCTAAAGGATTTGGATTTGGGTCTGACTTCCATCCAAGATTCGAGCCAGTGTGCCACTTCAACATCTTCACCTAGGTTCTTTATCAATAAAAAGGCATCTCTAGCACAGGTCCTAGTAACTTTCACTCAACTATATGACCAGTCCAGTTCCTTTTCAGTTCACAGACTTTCCTATTTTTCTAATGCCCCCAATTACTGTTTGCAAGTCTGTAGGTAAATGTTTCAATCTACATGTGTCCACCATAAATCTCTCTATTATTCTTTGGAGAGTATGACATTATGACTTGCAATGAAACCACATCATTAGAAGAACAATCATGGTCAAAGGAGGACTGGGTATAGTGGCAGGTTAGGATCCTTTAAAGCACCAAGCAATTACATAACCATAATACAGCCTGCTGCTCTCTACCATCAATTCTAGATCCTCACCATTATTTTTCTGTAGCATCTGCCTACTGACTAATCTAGTGATTCATGAATTAGTTAATATTGAGACTTCCTCACAATGCTCAAAAAAGGTCTCAGTTCTTGCTATGATAAGCAAACTATATAAGGTCTGGCATTTGAAGGAAAAAAAAAAGATGATAAAAAGGCTTATTTTGCTAACTGCCAGAAGATATGAGTAATGCTAAGTAATGATATTTAATCCTATATGTAACATTTTATAGTTTATGAAAGTCTCCCAGATATTTTTTTGGTCCCTCAAGCAATCCTGGTAAATAAGTAGCAGAGATATCATCCCTGATTTGTTGAAAAGGAACTAAGAATGCTAGGTCTTAACTCCAAGATTTATTCCTTGTTCAGAGCCCTACAACTTTATGCAGCTTTGTATAGTTCCATTTGTGGCAAAAATGGCAATAACCAGGTTTTCCTTTAAGACCACCATGCTTACCAAGGATTTATTTTATAATCAATTTCAAAAGGAAGAAAAACTTACCTTGGATCAAAAACCCCTGGAGTACGGCATGTTCGTCCAGAACAAGATTGCAACATCATTAGCCGATAATTCATCTTCCCTAAAAGTTCTGGATCTATAGTTTTAGCAATGTTGTCAATTTGATGTGGGTCAGCAGTCAGATTATAAACTTCCACAAACACCTATGAGATTAGGGAAGAAAGACTTGGGGAAAAAATACTAAACACTAAAAAAACCTGAAACACCCTCCCCCCACACACTAAATACTAATACTTAAAAATGCTAAAAATGGATATCTTATTCTCATAACATAGCTAGAAAATTACTAGAATTGTGGTTCATATATGATGGCTTATACCAGTCAATTTGGCTAAGGCGTTACTTATATGAATTGTGATTATCAGCACATTCAGGCTGTTCATCTTTAAAATTATTCATCCTAGTACATATATTTAAGATATAGAATAAAGAAAAGAAATAAAAAACCAACAATCCATCCAACTTCTTGAGACTGACTTATGTCTGATGTTGTGGCAGCTGACTCCTTCCCTCTATGTTAGTTTTTTTGCAGTTACTACCAGACTAAAGCAATAACTTCAACTGGGGCCCAATCTGCTTAACTACTAAGCTACCTATATGGTTTATCATGCTCAGATTGGATTTGGTTCATCCCATCTCTATACTTCTTTGTATAAAGTGTTGCTCCAGTACTATTCTACTACTGTGGGGATATAGATTTGAGAATTTATCAGTGGAAACTACTTGATCTGTATTACATATATCATACAGCTGACTTCCACAATAATATTTTGAACAGCAATTTTGTATAATTTTCTTGTAGTGTGTACAATTTCCTTCCATATATTTTAAGTAAATAGTCTATATCCAGACAATATAAACCTTAACAGTTTTGTAGATGGAATGACAGTTAAGAAGTATGTAAAGAATATTGACCAAAATCTGATTATTAACATATGTCATGATAAAACCAGGATAAGTCCTAGAAAAAAATTCTTATCCTGACTTTGGAGGATATCAACACTATCAATTATTCATGGAAAAAAATTTCTAAAGGATTTGTGTCAATTACTATCTGCTAAAGATATCCCTCCATCTCAAAGATGGAGGGACCCTAATGATAGTATAACATAGAATTAATACAAGAGGGAATTGCTGAATCAAGACAAACATTGATAATTTCAGCTATTTTCCTATTCAGGAGACTAAGGGACAAGATGGGATGAGACCTGTTAACTTTGATAGTTAACCAGAATTCCCCGAGGAGTAAACTCCTTCTATTAATGCAAGCTAGCATCCTTTTCTCCATCTCAGTTTAAGATTCGTCTGGGGTGCCAAGAGATTTGGTCACACAGCCAATCTGTGTCAGAAGTGAGCCTTGAACCCAAGTATTTCTGGCTTTGAGGAGGACACTCTCACCATTATGTTATGTCACCACTCTTGGGTTTGTTTCATTCACCAGAATGAAGTCTCCTCTCATTTATGTTGGAGACAGAAGACCTTGTTATGGAAAACACAACTGAAGGACTGAGTTTATAAAAAGTTAACATACTTGATCTTTCTAGGTATGCTGACTTATGCTAGGGAGATCCAAGTCTCCGTAGAATTATTCTATAACAGATGCAGGGCTGAGTCTTGAGGAACACACACTGGCATGCATGTTGATAAGAAATCCATCTCACCTCTTGATCATCAAATTCACAATACTGCAAATTCCATGACTTTGACATTGTCCTCACACAAGCATATGTATTATTATAAGCATCTTCACACACACAGTCTGGAAAACATTGCTGTGACAAGATTAAAAATGAAAACAATGAAAACCATTCAACTTACACTGACAGTTATCTAGCAGTCTACATATCACTTCCAAGGCTATTGGTCAAGAGGCTGCTATGTATTAGAATTCTCCACTGGGATAGATAGTTTGTGTTTTGTGCAATAAGCAGGCCAAATCTTAATTATTTGGGGGCTTCCCAAATCTCTATTTTCAGGCAGAAGGCCTATATCTAATGAGCATATTGGATGCAAGGCACAATAGCAGCAATTCTCAAAAAAAGTTTGGAGTGGGAGGTAGCTGATATTGTTGGATGCCCAAACTGCCACAACCTAAATTTTCACTATGAATATTCTCTCTCCTTCATTAGGTCAGCTATTCTAAGTTCGTTGTAACTTAAATAAAGGATTTTATATTAAATGGGAAGGAACTGAATTCTTAAAAAAAACTTTTCAGAGTAAACATAGTCTAAGACAGAAAATGTTTTATTCTCCACTTACATTTCTCTCTTAGATGGCAGGCTGCCATCACCAATCACTTGTAAGGGATGGCTAATAGGGCCTGATTGATGAGGGTCTATTGCTAAAGCAAGATTACAAGTTTAGGCCCTATTTGAGTTTGCTGAACAATGGCTATATGGGCACTTTTAAATTGTGGATAGGTCAACACCTCACTAGTACAGGCACTAAATGCTTAATTGATGTGTGCAAAAGACTAGAAAAGATCACATTTCTATATTCTCCAAAAGTCCTGTGACACAGAATAGGAGACTGGATCTATGATCAAAGGTTTCAAAGGGGAACATTTCTAGGTCAGTAATAATTTGTAACAAAATTCAAATTACATAAAAGGGAGGGAAAAAGTTAAGCTGACTTTACTTACACTGACTCCAGGGCCCATAGCAGGACAAGTTGGGTCAGAGCCATTATATCCTTCTCCTTGATATTCCACCAGGACATCCGATCTCCAAGTTATATTACTTTTCCCTCTCTAAATCAATATCCATAATAGAAAAGAAACACAGATTTATTACCAATTGTAGAAAATTATTTTTGCATCTCAGAGAGATTTCAATTTTTAGTTTAAAAGAAGTCACTTTAAGAAAAAACCAAAACTAAACCACAAAACAAAAACGGTAACTCAAGCATTCAAATGCTCACTCTATGTTAGGCACAGGGCTCTGTAACAGAGAAACAAAGATAAAAATGAAATAGTCCCTGCCCTCAAGGAGTTACATTCTATCATAGGAAATAAGTAAATATAAGTGCATGCAAAATACAAAGAAAATATAGGGTTGGAAAAAAATTAGGAAAAGCCTGCAGTAGGTGCTGAATGAGTAGAGCTTTGAAGTAAACTAGGAATTCTAAACAGCAGAGGTGAGGGACATTCCAGGCAGTAAGGAAAGTACTTCAAAGCAAGAAATGAAATGGAGTATATAGCAAGGACCAAGAAGCCCAACTTTGCTAACCCACAAGGATGTGGAGGACAAGACTGAAAAGATGATTTGTAGGAATTATGAGGGGCTTTCTTTAAATCCAGAGAAGCTGTATATTTGCCTAGAGATAACAGGGAGTCTCTTTTTTTGAGAAATGGAGGCAGTGGGTGACCGTCCACATCTTAACTGTTACCAAAGTGCAAGTAGCTGTACATAGAGAATAGTTTAGAGTTAAAAGACTAGAAGCAGGGAGACCAATTAGGATGTGACATCAGTTTAGGTGAGTGGACAGAAGGGCAGACATTAGATCCTGTGAGATAAAACTGACAAGATCTGGCAACTGCCTGTTGATGTGAGCTGAGTGAGAGTGATACTGAGCTCAAAATGTGGATAACTCAAAGGCAGAAAATAAATCAGGAAAAGGGGAGGGTCTAGAACAAGATATAAAGGTAGTTTTTGTCACAGTGAGCTGGGGAAACCTATAGGATTTTCAGCGTGAAATGTTCAACAGACAATTGGCAATACGGATGAAGAGCTCAGTACAGCAACATAAGGATGACTGAGTGGTCCTGGCATTCATACAGGCATCTTAAATCTTGAACATTTAATGGTGATTCCCCAGGATGACTATATTTTTTCTGTCATAGAAATAAACAAAGCAGCACAGAGTTTGAGGGACTTCCTTAAGGCTACATAACAAAGTTACAGAGGCAAAGGTTACACTAGAATTCATTAAAATATTTGCTGAATGGCTATTACAAATAATTTGGGGCATGCCAACAACCACAGTATGTGGTACCTGCCCTCAAGGGACTTACCATATATTTGGAAGAGAGGGAACAAATAAAGAAAAATCAGAGCACTACACAAATAGAAAGCATTTAAAGACATTTTTAAGGAAAAAGTATTAATAACATTTTTCAAAGTTAATGAAAAAAAGGAGCTCACAAAACAAGAAGAAAAAGCCTTCACATTTAACAAAGCACAACCAAATGAATTAAACAAGAGTATTTGCTGTGCCCCTTTCCTTGTTCACTTGGAGATGATATTGATCTATTTCTTCATTACTGAATCAAGTCTCATTAGCTCCATCAGAAGCTTAATGTGCACCCTTCCTGAACCACTTACCTTATCTGGCTGCAGGGAGGAAAGCTTTGCAAAAGTCCTAAAAGTTCTGGGGAATTAACACAAGGAAGCAGGACTGTTACCTTGTAGCTGGAGTAGTCAGGAAAGGTCCTTGGCTGACAACTGCTCCAGAGGCAATACTAGACCTCTGAGGCATATTATAAATCAAATCCCTTGGTCAGGGACTGTTCTTCTGGACCCCAAGGGCAGGAGTAGGAACTAAAAATGGAAGGTGCAGTGAAGCAGACTCTGGCCTGATAGGGTGTTGGGGAGAAGCTTTCCTAACAATTAGGGCTGCTCAAAAGTAGAATGGATGATTGGGAATCACGGGGCCCTCTTTCACCTGAAGTTGGAGTACTGTTCATCTACATACAGGAATAATAATAATGATAATAATTAACATTTATATAATGCTTATCATGTGTCAGGAATCATGCTAAATGCTTTACAATTGTTATCTCGTTTGGTCCAGACTCTGAGGCAACCTTCCAACTCAATCTGGCTTTACAGCTGGAAGAATGAGCACAAGGTAGAAATTGATATCTCTGACCCCTTTAGGCACTGAAGCCTGGTTCTTTTTCCAGATCTCTTAAAAAAAATAATAAGGTGCCCCCTATCTTAAAAAGGAACCTCACTTTTACAAATACAAAAAGATCTATGATTTACAGAGCAGACACTTGCCTTCAATTAAGGCAAATGACAATCTGTCTACACCTTTCACAGGTAACTTCTATAGGATTGTCTGAGCCATAAAAACAGGTCAAGTAACTTGCCTGGGCTCCACTAGGTACTAAGTAAGGGTCATGTGGGCTTTGAAATCTTGTCTCTAAGCCCAGAAGTCTACTTATTATATTCCGTTGCCCCAACCCTCAGAGAAGGTTAAGAATATTGTGGCATTCGAGATAACAAATTACAATGGAACTAGCTAAATAATAAAATGGAGAGTTAGACCAGTTACCTAACCTCTGTCTGCCTCAGTTTCTTCATCTATACTAGGCAGTTGTGAGGATCAAATGAGATAACATTTGTAAAGTGATCCATAAATCTTATAGCCCCACATGACAGCTCTTATAATTAGCTCCTGGCCCTTCCCCATTTAAATCCTCTTCTAATGTTTGAGATAATGAATGCAAAGCTCTTTGAAATCTGAAAACTCAAAGCTGACTGAAATCCTGACCCAAGAGTTGTCAGATGCCCAAACTAATTAAATTCAGAAAAGCTCATCACTAGAACGGTGACCATAGCAATTCAAAGACCATCTAATCTATTGACAAAGAAAATAGGCAGCATTTTTGAGAAAGAACCAGTCCATTGAAATCTTAGGTCTCTGAAATATTGGAGTCAGAGGAGGCAGTTAGGTGGTACATTGGATAGAGTACCAGCCATGAAGTCAGGAGGACTTGAGTTCAAATTTTGTCTCAGACACTTAACACTTCCTAGCTGTGTGACCCTGGGCAAGTCACTTAACCCCAATTGCCTCAGCCAAATAATAATAATAATAATAATAATAATAAATATTGCAGTCAGAGGACACGTATGGTTCTACAGCTATTTTATGTGTTGTAAAATTACATGTGCAGTTTTACCATGATAACCTCTAGAAATGAAAATACAGGTAGGGGGAAAAAAAGGGCTTGGTAATTAGGGACTTAGAAATCAATTATTCTAAATTCACAATTAGCCATATAGAAACAATAAACTTACCAAGAGGGGCAACAGGGACCTTCCATCCATTTGAGTTTTGTTTAAGTCATAGCCCGCAATGTCTAAAATAGTGGGACCCAAGTCAATGTTGGAGATGAGCATCTATGGATACAAAAAGAGAACTAAGTCTAAGACAAAAGAGGTCTGGTATTGCCTCCAAATGTTTGTTGACTGATCCACAAAGTATTCTTTGCTCATCTTGCATACCCCACCCCCTTCCATATTTTGTATGTACCCAGTATCAACAGCAGCTCCATCCAATAGTGTCAAGCTTTTTGACACTATTTTGAAATAAAAAAATTTGAACTCTCAAGAAGTCTATCAAAATTAAGGTTATTGAAAGGAATGTGATATAAGATTTAAAAAAAATTTCAGTAAGAGTTCAAAAAAATAGTTTAGGCACCAAAAATATCATTAGAATAAGTGCAAAACCTTTCAAAATACATAGAATGGAGGAATAACACTCATTTGCAGAGGTAAGCTTCGATACCCAATCACTGCTTTCTTGCCCCAGCTAATTTTGTAAACTCTTCAAGAATATATACCAAACATATTTCCATTCCCTGGAACAGGCCCCAAATAAGCATCTTAAATATTACTAAGTTTGAACAAAATTGTTAACAGATAATAAAGAACATGATCAAAATAAATAATTTATTAGTTTCTGGGGAAAAAAAATAACATCCTAACTCTAGGTGTAAGCCAAAGCTAATTTATGTCAAATAACGGACTACTAAAGGAACTGAATTTTTTTTTCAAGTAATTATAATGAAACTCAATTTAAAAATTATCTTTTTATGTTGTTGCTTCCTCTTCCAAACTATTATGATGGTTAGATTTATCTCTAATCATATCAACCCCCTTAGAAAATAACCACTTCCAAAATACAGCTAGATCTCAATCAGCTGGAATAATTATCTTGGTTGTTCACATGCATTAAACTTTATGCTACTAAAAACTATCATGGCGCTATTCCAATGGAAATATGCAATTTAAATTCAAATAATGTGACCATTTCAGGGAATATATCATTCACAGTAATCTGGATTTAGCTGTATAGTCAATCTGATTAAGAAAAAATTGTGTGTAGAGAATGCCAAATAAGAAGCATGAGAATTGAGCTAGAAGACAAGTAGAATAGTTTCCTTTCTCAAAAACTTGTCTCAAACTTTTAAATAGGCCAAGAATTAGAATAAAAAATGTGGCATAATGGAAAGACCCAGGCTAGGAGTCACAAGATTATCAGATTCAAAACTACATGAAGCCTTAGGGACCTTGTATGTTAGTTCTGTCAGTTAAGAGCTGTCACTTCAGCCTAATCACTTATCCATATTTTGGGGGAAAGGAAACCTCAAGAGCTGTTGTTGGTAATTAGAAGAGATATTTTGTGTACACACCACTAGTACTTTAGTCAGTAGCTTGGGCAAAACAAAGGCCTATTACAGAGAATATAGACTCTGGAAGGTACAGCTAAGTTCGAGTTTAACAATTTTCTACAGGTCAGGGGAGAAAAGCAAAGCTTTTCATTTATAAATTGTGCCCTGACAAATAGTTTGAAGAAAAAAACTTTAAGCCTATTTAAGTACAGAACTGAGGAAATAAAAGGTCTTGCAAAATCCTGAGACACAGGTGAAGTTGTAGAGAAGTGGTTATTTTGAGAGAATTAAAGTTAAGTATTTGCTAAAGAAACAAGGAAATAGAAGGAATAAAAATACTTTTACAAGGCCACTTCAAGTTCCCAAAAAGGGACATGTTAACTCTAGTGCAGAGAATTTGAGTGGGGCAACCAGGAAGGGCATTTTTGTTTAATGGCTTATGGCACCAATATTCCCTTCTTCCTCCTTCTCTCCTTCCCCTATTACCAGGGAAGAGAACTGAACCTTCTCTGCAAGAACCAGATCTAATCTTTATTTGCACAACTCAACTAACTTCTTGAGTGTCCTAAAGGATATGGTACCTCCCTGTACTCTAGCTCAGTTTAGTTTTGGCTGACAAGGAACTCAAGCTGGGCATTCTGTCCAATTCATCTTCCATGCTACTGCTGGAGCAAGCTTCCTAAGGAATAATTCTACCCTCCACATCACTGACCCTTGGTCTAGGCACTGAAGGCACTCTTCAATCTGGTTCCAACTGGTTGACACATCAGGCTACTCCCTTTCATGGATTTCATGTTTTCCTTCTGCTTCTCATGCTGTATTCTTTGCTTAAAAGAAAAATCTTTAGTCTCCCAATATCATTCTTCTTCCCCAATTCAAGGAAACCCACTCTCACACATCAGCATAACTTATAGTTTTCCTTTCAATTTCTTGTGGCACTTTATCCGGCTTTCCTTTGTCCTAGTCAACCATTTGTATCCATATCATAGTTCACCACCCACCTCCTACTTCCCCAAACTGGAATCTTGAAAACTTTTCTCCCACTTTTAGATTTCTAGTCTCTAGTATAGTCTTGTTTATTCAACACTTAAGTACTTAGACCCCAAGTCTCAAATCTACTCAATCTTACTCAAGTTCATTCCCCTTCCCCATCATAGTTAATGTAACAACTCCTTACAACAAATAACTTTAAGCAGAAGAAATATTTTGGATAAATATTCTTATACTGGATTTTTAATCTGCAAACACATAACAGAAGGAATGCTGGCCTTAAATTGACTCTGCTATTTACTACTTCTTTATTACTGCTATCCCAATACTATGAGTATGTCATTTCATTTTTCTGGCCCTCACTTTCCTTATTTGTGAGATGAGGGAATTAACCTAGAGAGTCTAAGGTCCCCTGTTAGAAGGATCTAAATTTTATTCCTCTCTTCCTCCTAACCCCACCAACAAAGAAATAAAAACAAACAAACTCTAAGGCCACTGAAAAATTACAGGGGTTGACATAAGAGCTAGTTGGTTAATAGGTCATACTTGTTGAATATCATGACAACTCAGTATTTACGTTAGCCGTTCCTAGCATACATTAAGTACTTAATGGATGCCTACTGATCATGGTACAAATGCCAAAACTGTCTCCTCATCCCCAGCTGGTTATACTGCCAGAACTCTCCCTGGATAAAAGGATCCTGCAGCTTTTCAGACTCTTCAAACCTGAATCATGCCAACAGGACTTCTATAGCATCTCTACCCAAGAGAAGATGCCTAACTTTGTACTAGGAACCTACACAAGATCAGACTATTTAAGCTGTCTTCAAGCTTAAAATGCACCTAAGATACAAGGTCCAACTTACTTTGAAAAACTTTATATTTTACCGAAAATTCATCAGTTATTTTACTGCAAAATCCAATTGCCCTTTTCTTTGTTCCTATCTTCCTTTAAAAAAGGTGACCAAATTTCAAATAGTAGAGAGAAGTTGGTAACCTTTTTTCCTTGGACTTCTTTCTGTGTCCCAGTGAAACTGGATTATCCTCCTTGTCCTGTTTTCCCCCACCTCTGTGCCTTTACTTCTCTCATGTGAATGGGGCAGGTTGTTTTCCTTTTTTTCAGACTTCTCCTCAAGGCCCGATTAAGGTCAAACTTCCTCCTTGAAGCCACTCCTCCACCACTGAAAGAAAGCTCTAAAGGACAGCAGACTCAGGTTCATAACTTCGTTTCAGTAGCATTTATTTGCTGAATGGAATTATTTAGAGTTGAATGGCTTAGGAGAGCTGAACTTTGCTCAATAGACTCAATTTTATTAATACTTCATATCTTCAAGAAAAGAGAATCTCTAACAAACACTTTAGATATGTCACCATATTCTCCTTCTCAAGGTGTTTCTATGGTAGTCAGTTCTCCTGATCACAGAAATATAGATACTAAAATGATTTAGAGTCAACCTCAAATACCAAATACTCACTGAATAGTGACAAGATTGGATGGAGTTCTAACTTTACAAACAAAACTACTACCACAACAAACATGATTTGGGAGAAAAAGGCCTCTGATATCAGTGTATCTAGTTTATGATTGCAGTACTTACAAGACAAATTCCCATTTACATGTTATGAAAGTCACTTTTTCCCCTTCTGAGAAAAGAACAGCTTAAGAGGAAAAGTGGGCTTATAAACAAAAACACCTTCTGAACATTAACACTACATTGAAGACTCAAAAGGTTAGACTATAACTATGCAATACTCAGATGTTTTTGAATCAATTTTGGAAATGGGGAAGGTTAGTTAATTTTTCAAATTAAACTAAAGGAAAGCTTAACAAAAGAGTCTCAGATGATGTGAACATTCTAGTATATTCATTCAACTAACCATGAAGTGCTAACTTGCAAAGTATATTAGGCAAAAAAGTAAGCAAGTTCTCAGTAAAATAAACCTATCTGAAGAATGTAAGGTAGTAAGCCTGTACTCAAAAATAAAAAGTAGTTGATAAAACTATTCTAATATAGCAGAAAAACATTAGCCATAAAAACTCATTGTATATTATCAAGAATGTGAATTCTGAAAAAGCAAAATCACTGAAAGGAGGAGAGAAAAAGGATTTATGCCATTAAGTATGAATTCATGAACACTGTGTAACTCAGGCCTTAAGATAGACCTACTTCACATTATCCAGTTGTGTGGAATTAGCCTTTGGGGAGGCTCATCATCTCACCTGATTTGTCTGATTTGCTTTGATCCCAGGCCCTCGAACCAGTAATGGAACTTTGATATCAAATTCATACAGTTGTCGTTTATCAATAGGCAAGGAAAATTGCCCTGAAATACAGAAACACATGTGAAGATGGACACCCCTTGCTGTACTTGATTTCATTCGAGAAGAGAAAGAATCTCTTATTCTAGCCAAGATTGAAAGTGATTTCCCACAGGATGGCTATCTTCTTTATATATCCTAATAGACCTGTCTTACAAGCACGACAAGAGCAGAAAGAAACTCAGACACTAGTTGTATGAACAGAAATGTTTTAGTTGTGTCAGTCTTCTTCCTTCCCCCATCTATCTAAAAGTTCAAGTAGGGAAAGAGATGGCAAGAGGGAAAGGTAAAGATGATTCTTGCTGTTTTAGTATCAAAACTTTCTTAGAGGCCTCTCTAAAGCTTACCTATCCTCCAAATGTCCTCTTCAAGCTCTACAAAGCTTTCCTTGACTACTACAAAGATCCCTTCTTTCTCAAAGGTGCTGCTACACTTAGTACAACTTTCTCTTATTATTTATTTCATTTTGTGTACCTGTCTTTCTACCTTTAAAGGTAAGGTAAGCTTCCGACAAATGGTCAGAGAAACATAATTTGAGAGACTCCAAACTAGTCCCTTACCTGTGTGATAGCCATTGTCTGATGTATAAAAAATGAAGGTGTTATTTAGCTCCCCATGAAAATCCAACCTTCTTATCAATTTCTCTACCAGGTCATCAACTGACAGCAGAGTTTGCCATCTAAATGTGAAGATAATTAACAAAATGACATTTTTTAGTCACCACTGATTTAAAAGTATCAATATTTCTTGACTAAATTTCAATATCAACATTTTTGACTAAATTTAAAAACAGGCCTTTATTTTTAAATGATATGGCATCATTTCAGACTATCTCTTAGAAGGAAGAGGGGAGAGTTATGAGGAAGATATAGACAGCAATTTAATAAACACAAATATAAAAATAATTATAATCTCATTTTGCTACATCATACATTATATTCCTGAGATTAAATAGCATTCTTTACATTCATCCTGTTTTGTTTTGTTCTGAGCTTGAGTTATAATTGAAAAATTCAAAATCCTCAAGGGCAAACATTTTATCCTGATAATAAACTTGACTTTACTTGGGTCACTTCAATTTTTTTTTTTTAACAGGTTTTCCTTCAAAACAGGAACTATATGGTTATGGGATGCTACTGTTGACCCAGAAGTCTTAAAATTGACCATTTAGTAAGTCACAGGGTCTAACAATTCTCCAATATACCTGGTGGGTCCAAGTAAAAGTTAAAATAGTTAATTTGTCTGAACAATGGCCCTTTTCTGAGACATCCAGATTGGATCGTGCTTATTTGTCCTAGAACCACCAGAGACGATGCAGTGACTAATATACAGGGAGTAAACCTGAATACCACTATGATGGAGATAAAGGAGGAAATGCCTACCTTTTCCTAAATGCTTCATCTAAAAACTGTATTGAAGAATTAGTCATTGGGGTCTTCGCTTGCCTAATTAGCCAATGTTTGTTCTAAAAATAAGGAAAAAAAAATTAATACCAAATACAAACAGCAGCAGAGAGAAAATGTAAACAACTTTTGCATTTTAGCCACAGTAATAAACCCTTTGGATACTCCATTCAAGATCATTCTGATCACTGCTCCGGATTATCTTTATTTTCGTTTTTCAAGAATGGCCAACTATTTTTTTCATACTAATCTTATAATTCTGAGTAGAAAAAAATTTTCAGTGAAAAATTACTGAGACAAATAGCTGAAATTCAGTTTTTTATTTATTATGGCTCTTACTTATGGTCATGATTCCTTATTTTATAAAAAGTTAAAAATTAAGATACCAATATGTTTGTTAAATTGGATACCTAAATCTCCTTTTTTGGATGTGGCTATCACCTTGGCCATCTTACTATTTAAGGAAGTAAATAGCATCAAAGGAAGACTCCTCACCAGACACTCTTTTGTCTCTTTTTTTCTCTTCTTTCTCTTCATACCAGCCAGTTAGCCAATAGTCATAAGCCTCCAAGAATAAAACTAGCTTATTAGTAGCAGACTGAATAATTACTAGCACTGATAACGTGAGTGAAGATCAAGGAACTTTGTCTTACTAGAACAGAGTGGGTAGTTTAGTTTATTCATGGAATACTCTTTTAAAAGATATATAGCAAAGCCCTGACCTATGCTTCTGAACTAAAGTTATACTAATAGACAGTTAGTAATCCTAACCTTTTAAGGCATAAAAGGAAAACAACAAGGTTAATAAGAACACTACAACCATTGTTCATCCAAAACTAGGACTTTATGTAAAAACCTACAGAGACCTTACCTTCCCATGAATATTAAAATTACTGTTTCTTGGTGCACTGACATTTTGGAATCTCTTTTGATATTGGGGAGCAGCAATCCAAGGAGAATGAGGTGCTGGAGTAGAAATCATCATGAAGAAGGGCTCAGAGTTTGACTTGTAGTTCAGAAAATCTAAAGAAACATTAGCCTGAAAAACACAAAATATAATATCTCTCAGATTAATCATCTATCCATTAAATAAGGATAGGATGAATAGTACTAGAAGAGTTCAGAGATTGTAGATATTCTAAGACTCTACTTCTCAGCTAGCTTACCATCTAGAGATAAGAATACTGTGAACACAATGAATCAATAAGCACTTATTAAATAAGTACCAAATCTATGCCAGGAATTTTGCTAAGTGTTGAGAATACAAAGATGAAGATGAAATTGGTTCCTAACTTCAAGGAGTTCCCATTCATTTCAAGAAGCAATACAAATATCTAAGTATATAATAAAATGAATACAAGGTAGTTTCGGTAGGGCCACATAGGTGGCCATGAATTGAGTTTTGAGAAAAAACCAGGAATTCCAAAAAGATAGAAGTATAAAGAATATTCTAGGCATGAAGACAGAGCATCATTTGTAACTAACAGTAAGTTGTCTGGCGTAGTAAATTAATGTGTAATCAGCTTGGAAAGACAAATTAGAGCCAGAATGAGAAGGGTCTTAAATACAAAAAAAAGACAGAGATAGATATATACATACATATATATATCTCTCTCCATCTTTTTCTGTGTGTGTGTATATATATATATATATATATATATATATAAATATGTGTGTGTGTGTAACAAGACAATAGTATACAGTTTTTGGACCAGGAGTTACCAAGAACAGACCTACACTTGAGGAATATCACTTTGGTGACTATATGATGAACCTGAGAGGGAAGAGATTTGAAGTAGGGAGATTGATTAGGAGGCTACTATAATGATGTAAGGAAAAGATATTGAGGGCCTGAAAGAAGGTGGTGGTCTTATGTGAAGATAGAAGTTGAAAGATGTGAAGTTATGGCAATACAATTGGCAAGACTTGCCAAAGAACTGGATATGGAAGATAAGGAAGAATGGAGGAAGAGAGGATGACTACCTGTATGAATGGTACTCAACAGTAATAAAGCAAGTTGAGAAGATTGAATTTGGCAGAAAAGCTAACTTAGGTTTTGGACACCTTGAGTCTGAAAAGCCTGTGAGTAATCCAATTGAAAATGTCCAAAAGAATGTTGATGAGGGACTAGAACTTGGCAGAGAGCCTAGGGCGGGAACTGGAAGTCAGCAAACAGATATTAATTGAATCCCTGAAAACTGATTCAATAGTACAGAAAGAAGGGAGCTTATGACTAAGTTTTTGAGGATGAGAATGATATAATTTATATATCCAATTTTTAAAAAATTAACTTTGAAATAAAGTAGTAATCTTTCCCCTTTCTAAAATCTCCATTTTTGCAAAATGAAATGGATGCTTCAAATTTTCCAGGTTCTACTGACACACAAACATGTGTTCGGTCAATCACATAATAAAAGGATAGAAATCACTTTACTTCCTCCTTTACTGACTGGAAGTTACTGTTCATGATCACAAACAAGGTTAAAGGGGAAAGGAAATACATCTAGCATTCTTTTATTAATGTACCTCAGAGCATATTTCATCACTTCAGGAAAAGAAAAAGGTCAAGCAAGTCATTACTGCAATTTGTCTATCTTAGAACAAAAACAAAATACACTCAAAATTATAATCATTACTAATAAATTAAGCTATTCCACTTCACCTACACAACACGATACCTTTGTAGAGATTTGTGTGATCATAGTCATTTGTGCTATAGTGAAGACAAAGTAACCTGAATACTTAGAAAATAACTAACTAGTTGACTTCTTTCCACATTCTCTACAATGCAATTCTGTCCAAAGTTGCCCTTATCTTTTCTCCCTCTACTATGAAAATGATTCTAGGGATAGGGAAAATTGAAAACATTTCATAGTTGTTTTTAGGATCAGTTAGAAGAGAATCTCAAATATAGTGGGTCACTGGACTGGACCTTTGATGTACCGGGGAAATCCATGGTAATCTATGATTTCACTTTTGTTAACTCCCTTATCAATTAAATTAAAAAACAAACAAACAAGTATAAATAATAGTAGTTTAATGAGCTGTTATGGTCCCCTGTGCAAAATCATTACTTAGTAGTAACTTTCTGATGAAATCTGGGGAGTGACAAAAGCATAAGAAAAAAGTGAGGTCATAATACAGTACTGGAATAAAAAGTTAAAAAAACAAAATAAAAAACACAAAAAAATAAAAACCAGGCAACTGTATCAGGAGTTAACCTGGAATCCATGAACCCCAGGGGTGCCCCAAAATTAGTTTAAATATTTTGATGACAATTTCAATATGTTTGGTTTACTCTTATA
The DNA here is from genome assembly GCA_023553655.1 of Myrmecobius fasciatus. Classification (NCBI taxonomy): domain Eukaryota; kingdom Metazoa; phylum Chordata; class Mammalia; order Dasyuromorphia; family Myrmecobiidae; genus Myrmecobius; species Myrmecobius fasciatus. The sequence goes on from JAJPUD010017717.1 coordinate 17,244, forward strand.
TATTATCTTACAGTTTAAAAGCATGATTCTTAGAATCAATTCCACCAAAAAAAAAAAATAAATAAATAAAAAAGTTAAGTACCTGTGATCTAGAAAGTGAAATATGACTTATTTTAATGCCTTGTGAAGAAAGTTAAATTTATCCAAAAAGTTTCATGGATTGGTTAAAATCATCCCTCACTGATATATGAATGCAACAATTGGTGTGTAAGAAGTAAAAACTATGAAGAATTTAAGGAAACAAGGCAAAAATTACTAAGTGACACAGAAGGATTAAGTACTTCCCCTTTTTAGGAAGGTAATTTTAGATAAAGTCCATATGAAAGTTACTGTTGTACACCATCCTTTTTAGCAGTCAGTATGCTACAAAAATGGAAACCATCACTATTGTTACGAAGTGGTTTTGCTTAATTGTTTTATGGGGAGGGACTGCTGTAACAAAAAATTTTTTTCTGAATTTAAAAAAAGGGCTCAGAACTAGAATTCTGAATGCAACAATTCCAGCTTGGATAGGAAGACCTTTGTACACTTTAGATATTAAAATACTGTAAGTTATGTGGTATTAGAACATATTGCTATAGTATGAGCATTATTCATCCTAAATTAACAACAAAGGTCAAAAGTTTTCTGAATTATAAGAGTTGTAAATCATGGAAAAAAAGCCACAATAGGAAATGAGTAGAGTGCCTCACCAGTACATCTGTCAGATAGTCCAGACTGTAGTTTTCACCATGCCTCCGAGCCTTCCCATTGACTGAAAGAGTATAATTGTAGTACTTAGAATTCTTCTCCTGTGAAAGGGTTAAAAAAATTGTTGTGAGGTGTGCTAAGCAATTGAAAGCTTTCCAAAACTAGGCTGGATTCCATTATTACTAAATAAAAAGAAAGGGTAGTTACCCAAGACAATCCTGTACATATTTTTAAAATTATGATTTATAAACTTAACAGAAATTTGGAGTCATATTTAAGATTTTAAAGAAATAAATCCCAAATTATTCAGAATTCAATGAAAAGAAAAAGATAAATTTTTGGAAGAGCTTGGAGGAAAACAGGAAAATTAGAAAGAAAATATAATTAAGAAAAGGGAAAACAAAGAGGTAACAAATTATATAAAAAGTCAGACTATGCCACAGTCAAATAAAAATAAATCTAGAGAAGTACGAACACAAAGCAAAATTTCTTAAAGGATACGTTGGGAGTATTTTCTCCTTACAGGGTAATTTAGGATTGTGATTAATTGAGTCACTTACCAATGCATACCAATAACTCCATCCTGGAGGCACATGTTGTACTCCTCCAGTATTCAGGGCTCCATACTAAAATGAAAACAGCCTCAGTTATGAATAGCTACAAGAAATAAAATAACTTAGGATTGTAAATGAGTAGCAATATATATGTATACACACACACACACACACACACATATATATAAATCTATTTCAAACAACATCAATATAACTTATTCTGCAGAGCCATGTAAAGGCTAAGTGTGGAGTCTATCATTCAGATACCTAAGCAAATAGTTACTACTTCAGTTGTCCCTAGGATTAGACTGATGTGAAGGTATAATTCATTTCTTTATGGTCAGCTCTTAAAACTGGTAGAATGACAAAAACCCTATTTGACAAGATTTAAATAGTGATCACTTAAGACAGGCTTTTGTATAACAATGAGAATCTCTGCAACTTAAAATTTAAATTCTTTAAATTTCTATCTTATATAACAATGGGTCACTTATAATTAGGATGGGTAAAGGAATGCCTTTCTTTCTCCCTTACTCCACTTGTGACTTTGCTCTTTGTCACAAAGTGTACTTTCAGAGATATCCATACTCCCCCATATCTTTGGGTTAAAAGTCAAAGCCTGAATTTAATATCATCAATTCTGAGATTGTGTTATGATGAAGAAAAGAATATTTCAAAAGTGCCTTGAAAACCAAGTCAAATTATAGGAAAACATGATGCTTTTCAAACTAGGATTAATTTGGCACAGAAAGTCTGGTAGTAGTTTAAGTTTCAAAAGCCTGAATGGCTAGGTTGTCATATGCTTACCTTTGGTACAGATTTTTAGAAAAACATTATCTAGCCAGCTGAAGTTAATTTTACAGTTTAGAATAAGTTAAAAATAGTAGAATCCTAAAATATATATGCATGGGGTAAAAAAGGGCAATGGAACTGAAGAGAAGGAGGAAAGATATTGAGATAGCTAGGAGACATACACTCATTAAAATCTACAGGGGGTGAGAGAAAAAGGAAAAGTGTTTAAGAATCACTTTAGAATCAGGTCTTCAAGTTAAAAAAAAAAAAGAAAAGAAAAAGACTCAAAGCATGTATGGAGAAACAGAAGCAACTAAATAGAAGGAAAGAATTTACTAGATTCTAAGTTTCTATGGAAAATAAGTAAGTACTTGTTTAGGGTTAAATGCCCAAAACTCTGGAGATCATAGTATATCCTATGACAATATACTGATATTCCATACCTCATTCAAGTACTTTCCAGCAAAAAATGTCTGATAACCACACATGGACCTGAGGATTGCTGGGAAGGTATATGGTTCTTGAATCTTCTGCCATAACTTACTGCTACAGTTTCCTTCCAAGGTGTTGTTAACAACATGATGATTGTGTGGGTATTTCCCTGTAAGAATGCTGGCTCTGCTGGGGCAGCAAAGGGGACTTGGAACATACTACAAAGAGATCAGAAAAGATAAATCACAGCAGGAAGATTTCACTCTGAATTTGCCATTTTTTTTTTGACAACAGAAGAAAAAGATAAAGATTAATGTAACATATTTAAAAAATATATATATATATATATCAGTAATAAAATACTTCACAATCACACTAATTTTTAAGCTCAGGAAAACTAAGGCAGATAGTTCTTTCATTAAGTTTTCTATTACTGTCCATGAAATTGTAATAATGTTATAGCAAAAGAAAAAAAAAAAAAAAAAGATCAGACTACCTTATCAGTATAGACCTATAGTATAGATTCTACTGTAGAATCTAATGGAAACTAAGACCAAAAAAAATATTATCTTACCCTCATGGAACTTATAACATGAAAACTTTATAGGCAAACTACAAATTATGCACATGCTTACACTGATTACAATGATTTTTTTTCTTGCAAAATTATGATTTATCCCCCTGACTTATACCTCAGATTTCTTTTATTAAAAATTTCCTTCTAAATATTTAAGGGACATGAACACTTCTCCATCCCCCAAGATATGCATACTAATCAGAATAGAACAATATAGGTTGGCTGGTTTTTCTACTTCTAGATCTAGCTCTTGGAAAACTGAGGTGTTAGCATTAGAAAGATAATATTTTTTTTTAAACTACATGGAGACTATTTCTAAAAACAATGCTCACTTCTTATAAGGCCAATTTAAATTGGGGGGGAAAAAACCCCAAACAGGAAAAACATTACAACTACTAGGTGAAAGATTTTCTTTTTCCAAACCAAAAGGTAAGCCAACCAATTTGACATAGAAGTAGCTAGGCCACTTGTTTACTAAGGCATGAGAGAGGCATGCATGATTATAATACTTGTGAATTCAAGAAACAATGAAAAGCACTTGTAAAAACTGCCAGATTAATAGTTTTCTAGTAGAAGGAAAGAAAATTCCATCATTTGAGACAGCCAAGAAGCCGATTAGAGATGCCAGCTGCCCAAGAATGTAGTACAGTTGAATACAGACAATGAAAGGCCTAGAATTTTATTTTGTTTAGAAGAAAGGGAAGGAGAGCTGGTGAGGGGGAGAAATTAGTTTAACAGCATGACTAGTAACAGACATAACAAGTAACAGAAAAATGTTGCATTGTAACGAATTCAAATTTAGTTAAGATTTTCGAGACAACTACAATCAACATTTAATTTGCACTGGGTATAGCTTTCTCCCTTAGGGAAAAAGTTTTCATTCTAAATTACTGACAAAATTCAACTTCCAACTAAGACTAGATACTCTTAAGTTCAAAGTATTTTCTCCTAATGATAGCACAACTCAATAAAAAGTTTTCTTTTGAAATTTTTAGTTCAAAAGAAAAAAGAAAATTAGCTTTATAACTTACAGCACTAGAGAAACTCATTCCCTTGTCTGCAATGAGGGCTTTGGTTTTCTTTAGTGGAGTCTGTAAGAGAAAATTTATTAGTTAAAAGATCCTAGGAACATCAGCAATTAAATGTAAAGAGAGCTCTCTATAATTGTAACCGTGAGCTTTGATACTCTGTTCTTTTTGTATCCATTGTTTTGTTTTAAGATCATATATAAATAACTATGAGAATCACAGGATTCTGGAAAAATGTTACTTAAGTGGGGTTGGTTATGGTCCAGATTGCACCAAGAGTGAAGTAGAACTGCTAAAAACATGTGAAAAAGTCAAACTTTGTTGGCAACAACTGTTCCATTCTGCAGTGAAAGTAATCTTGATGTTTCTGTCCAATTCCAATATCTGATCCAGATAAAATGCATTGCCTTCTTCGAACACTATCGGGAAACAAATATGAACTTGCTGACCCCATCATCAGTGAACTCCTTGATCTGAATTTATATTTATCTTAAATTTAACTGTAGTATAAAGAAAAAAAGGGCATTGGAATTATGCTTAGGAGATGACTAGGGTATTTATACCCTATAATCCCCTTGCTAAATAGGGAGCAAAGAAACAAAGACATCATACAAAGTGACATTAAGGTAGCATCTGGAATACAATACAGACTACAGGAAAGTAAAAGAGAATTACTGCTGTGAAATTATAATCTGGTAGAATACACCCCCTTGTCTCAACACTTCTTCAGCAATACAGTAGGAACTAGTACTACTGTAGTACAGTACAATACTGTAGTAACTATTCCTGCTTTCTAATGATATGGTTCAAAATTAGTGGAAAATTCCCAACAAGCAAAGTACCATGCATTGTTGAGGCCAGTAGGAAGGAATAGGCCATAAATTTACCTCTTACAAATGCAAAGAAAGTCAGAGTTCAATTCTAGTTTTAAGAAGCCATTATGGATTACATAAAATAAATTATTCAAAATTGTAACAAAGTTCTCTCATATTCAAATCTTACTTGGAACTAATAACTGAGAAAATACACTCATTTTACTGAGCAGAGAACTACAATGACAGAAGTCAGTGGAATTTGAAGAATAAGCAAAAGTAGTCCTCAAAAAAAAAAAAACAAAAACAATCCAGGTTTCATTTGGGCATGGGGGAAGGGGAATGAAAGAAGTTGTTTTCTAGTTAAAGATCAGGTCTTGCTTTGGGAGTCAAGGGCAAGAAAACCAAGGGATCACAGAGTAGATGACTACAACTTCAGCAAAACCAAGTATGGTATAAAATATTTTTAACATGAAAAAAGAAGCTATACAGTCTATAATTTTTTCATAGACTCAGAATAGAAAATAAAAAAGAGGAAACCAGAAAGGAGAATCACCAAGATGGTGAAGGGTATCTAAGTCAGTTAAAGGAACTGGGAATTAATTTAAAGATTTAAAGGGTGGATGTTTTTCATGTATATAAAAGGGATTAGACTAGTTCTGCTTGGTAGTCAAGGTAAAAAAATCTAAAGTAGCAGGTGCAACCAACGGAAGCACAGATTTACAATTAAAGATACAGCCCAAAGCGGAATAGTTTGCCTTGGGGGACTGCTAGAGGATTTCTAGCAAAGGCCAAAAGATCACTACTAGGTGAAGTTTTAAGGGAGATTCTCATTCAAGCCTCAAGTGCAGGGTTTTTATTAGCAGGTGGGCCAGGTCTCTTCAAATTCTGAGATGCAATACTCTAAGCTTAGTAAGAGTACCCAGTACCAACCCTACCTCTGGTACTTGGAACAATTCACCACTTTACTTTTATTTCTTTTAATTGTTAAATAAAGACGTCAGGACGGACGACCTCTAAAGGTTTAAAATGTCATGACTATAACAGAGCAAAAAGCATTCTGTGAAATAAAGAAAAATTCGTTTTTGCTGTGTGAGGAGGGGACAGCAGCTAGTGAAGTGGCCAGACTCAGGGGGCGGGAGGACGCGAGTTTGAATTCTACCTAATACAGCCCCCTTTACAGATATGACATCCCCTCAACCGCCCCAGCAAGTTTGCACTATGATTAATACTATTTTACAGATGAGGAACCGGAGCTGAGATGAAGAGGCATGCCCAGGAACACCTCAGACATTTACTACTTGTCTGAATACTAGTTATTATTTCTGCTACATCCCGCAGGTTCTCAGTGAGACTCATTCTAGCCACACTTCCTTAATTTCTAAACATCTGACATAGACTTAGAAGTCACAAGGTGGAAAAACCCAGACAGTGACTGACGAGAAAAGAATGGAAAATTAAGTGTTTTAAAAAACAAAGCAAGAAGACAGATGTGTGCCGACTAGCACCTGCGTCTAGCAGGGTCTTCTAATTACTCCTTCCCTTTACCACCAGACCCCCTGAGGAGATGTGAAGCCAGGTCCCAGGGCAGAGGCAAAGGGGGAAGTGAGACTGGACCCCGGAGGCGCCTGGGGCTCGAGAAGGGGCCCTCGGGCCTAGGGGGGGGGGGAGAGGGCGGGGCGGCTTCTCTGGCTCGCGCTCCAGGTGAAGCAAATCCTTCTCCTTCTCAGGGTCCGGGAAGTTTGGGGAGGTATGTTACCATGCCGCCAAGCAGGTCATCCTGGTCGTCGGTGAGAATCAGGACCACATTGGGCCTGCGGGAGCCTGCAGCCTCCGAGCCCCGAAGCCAGGCGCACAGACAGGAGCCCAGCAGCAGCAGCCGGAGCCCCAGCGGGGCCGGGCTCCGGAGGACGCAACCCCGCCGGGGGCTTCCTGACGCGGGGGCAGCCCGGAGCGGCATCGCCGGGGCTATGGGGAGCTGAGTATGGCGGGGGGTGGGGGAATCAGGACAGACTCGGGATTTGGGGAAGGGGGACAGCTCAGGAGATAAGATAGACTGCCAGAGAAGAGCCGCACAGCTCTGACAGACGGCTCAGAGAAAGCGTTTTCTCCTCTAGCGTGGTCACGTGAAACGTGGGAGGCGGGGCCCGCGGGACTATCATGTGATCGGCGGAGCGCGTGCTTGCGAGGCGAAGAGCGCCTGCGCCCGAGAGGAGGAATGGTAGAGTCAGACTATAAGTGAGGCTAAGAGGGAGGGACGGGGGAGAAGGAGAAAGATTGAAAGTGAGGCTGAGAGAGGGAGTAGGGGGAAGATGAAAGTGAAATTTAATAGTAGTTGGAGGGAGGAGATTGAAAGCGAAGCTAAGAGGGAGAGAGACAGACTGAAAGTGAAGTAGGGAGAAGAGAGCAATTTGACAATTGTGGATAGAATGTTAGACCTGGGGTAAGGAAGACCTATTTTCTAACACTGTTTCAGATTTTTGTTTCCTTGAACAATGCTGTCAAGATCTCAGTTCCAGTTTTCCCATCTGTTAAATGGGGAGACTGGCACCCGCTGCCAATGGGAGGTGTAAATGAGATAATTTGTTAAATGCTTTGAAAATCCCAAGGGATTATGTGGGTGCTGTTTAATGGGAAGCAGGAAAGTGGGGTTTAGTTCTCTTCCATATTGCCTCAGAGTCCAAAAGGGAAAAGGGTAGAAAGACGAGGAGATTAAGCTGTTTGTGGATTTGTTTGGTATTTTTTATTTTTTTAAGTAACAGGGATAAAAGAAGCAAAGATCTGCAGGAATTATTGCAAAATCATTTTATAGTAGTGTAAGAATTAGATTAGCAGAGCCCTGGGATTGAAGTTTAGCTTTGCCATTAGCTAAATGACTAGGTAAGTTATTAACCCCTTTGACCATCAGCATCTGTAAAATTGGAATAACACTTTGCATTGCTTATCTCAAATAATTATTGTGAGTAAAGTTTTGTAAATCTTCAAGCACTATAAAAATAAAGATTGAAACATTGGGAAATATGTTTTTGACAGTCTTGTTCTGACAATGTTAGGAAATATAGCCCAAATATGCCTGTAATATAAGCATATTAACAAAATTGAAAAATTGTAGTTTTTCAATTAATCACAGACTAAATAGGCTCTTTATAAAAACTCGGGATACTTTTATTGTTCTTTTAAGAAAAAACAGAATCGGGGCAGCTAGGTGGCGCAGTGGATAGAGCACCAGCCCTGGAGTCAGGAGGACCTGAGTTCAAATCTGGTCTCAGACACGTAACAGCTGTGTGACCCTGGGCAAGTCACTTAACCCCAATTGCCTCAGCGAAAAAAACAAAAAAAAAAACAGAATCTTAGGGGATTGATTTGATACCTGGCTTTTTTAGAAAAAAATGTTCAGTTAGCAAAAATCTGTTTTCTCCTGCCTAATTTCTTTTTCTTCAATTGAGGAAAAGAAACAAAACCTTTATCACAATTACACAAATCCCTTCTTTGATCCTGTCCAAAGAATCTTTGATTTTGTATCCTGAGTCAACCACCTCTCTCTCAGGAGTGTGAATAGTGCATTATTATGATTAGAGTTCCTAAGTCTTTAAAAGTTTGTATTTTCCTGGTTCTGCTTACTTCATTGTATCAGTTTGTATGTATCTTTCAGGTTTCTCAGAAACCATTCCTTTTATCATTTGTTACAGAACAATATTCCATCACATTTATATATAATATATAATGTCTATTTCCCAGTTGATGGGTACTTCCTCCAATTCTTTGCCGCATATATGCGCACGCACACATATGCACAATGCTGCTTTTGGGGCACATAGTTTGTTATTGTTGTTTTGTTCATTTTTAATCTATTTCCCAACTCTGACTTATGTTCATGCTGGCCTCATCCTACTTTTATAGGGAATACTAGGTCTCATCTTGCTGCTGCTTTTAGAAGCAGTTACTGAATATTTCTATGGTGGTAGGATCTCAGAGACAGCTAATGCTAGACCTGCAAATTTTCAGTTCTCCCAAAATGGTTTGATCCAAAGTCTGATTTCTATCCTTTTGGTTTGACCTCTGCAGGTTCTTGAGTCTGGGCAACAGACCTGTGGTTTTATCCTAATTGCAGTTGCAGTAGACTGCTTCTAGTTTAACTCTGCTGGCTCAGCATAGTAGGATCTCAGGTTCCCTGTTGGTCTAAGAATCCTTTCCTGGTTGTTTTGACCTGAAAGATGGAGTAAGAACCTAGCTTTGTTCTTGGTATATATATATATATATATACACATATATATATACACATATATATCATATATGATATATATAATACACATATACATATAGCATATAGCTGCTATGTGCTTCTCAAACTGGCATCTTTAGTGGGGTCTATGTGAAACTGAAATATAACTATCAAAAATTCATTCGTGAATCGAGTAGATGCCAATCAATTGGGGAATGACTGAATAAGTTATGGTATATAAGTGTAATGGAATGTTAATGTTTCATAAGAAATGACAAGTGGGCTGATTTCAGAAAAGTCTGGAAAGACTTTCCTAAACTGATGCTAAGTGAAGTAAGTAGAACCAAGAGAACAAGCAACAAGAAGATTATGTGATGATCAGTTGTTATACTTGGCTCTTTTCAACAATGAGGTGATTCAAAGCAATTCCAGTAGATGTGATGGAAAGAACCATCTGCATCCAGAGAGAGAATTATGAAGACTAAATGTGAATCAAAGCATAATGTTTTCAATTTTTTTGATAATGTTGTTTGTTTGCTTGCTTGTTTTTTTTCTTTCTCATGTTTTTTTCCCCTTTTGATCTGATTTATTTTTGCACAGCATGACAAATATAGAAAAATGTTTAGAAGAATTGCACATGTTAAATCTATGGTGAATTGCTTGCTGTCTAAGGAAGGAGGGAGGAGGGTGAGGGAGAGAGAAAAATTTGGAACATAAGGTTTTGCAGAGGTGAATGTTGAAAACTATCTTTGTATGAATTTGGAAAAATAAAAATCTATTAAAAATAAAATAAAATAAATTCATTCCTGAAGAGACTTGGACAGCTAATTGTCCTGCACAAAGAGTCTATAAGAGATTGATAATTAACCTTTGGAGTGGTCCAAATATAAGAATGATATTATGGTTATCATTGAGATTTGGTGGAATGAAACCCGTGATTGGAATATAATTATGGATGAAAATACTTTATTCCAGAGCAACAGGATAGGTAAAAGAAGAGGTAGGAAAAGCACTATCTTTTAAGAAGGTGAATGTGAGGAAATCCAGGAACCAGAATGTAGAAGCATGGTGAAGAACATTTCGAAACAGAAGCAATTTGTCATCTGCATTCTGCAGAACACCTGATAAGAAATGAGGAAATAAAAAAAGGATTTCAGAAAATTCATCACAAGTCTGGCACAGAGGCATTATAAAGTAGGATTGTGTGACATTTATTATGTGTACATCTACTGGATAGTGCTCCCTCTCCTAAGAGCTAAGCAACTAATAACTGCTGGACATGCTTTAATGATAATTTTATCTTTCAAAGGGTGGAAAAATCAATAAAGGGAAATTCTATACTGGCTCTGACTATCATTAACAAGAAGGAACAAATTCTTGAGATGGAAATGATCGGGATTTTGAGAAATAGGATTTGTGAAAAGGCAGCTGTGTCTAATAAGTACTTGGATTTTTTTTTTTCCTGAGGCAATTGGGGTCAAATAACTTGCTCAGGGTCACACAGCTAGGAAGTATTAAGTATCTGAGGTCAGATTTGAATTCAGGTCCTCCTGACTAAAGGGCTGATGCTCTATCCACTGCTCCACTTAGTTGCCCCAGTACTTGGATTTTTGAAGAGAAGATGTCAGAAGTTTCAGAAAAAGGATAGGTAGGATGCCATTGAATAAATTCTGTAAGGGATGAGAAATGCTTAGGAATGAAATTCAGAAGACATAAAGGAATAATTCTAGAGAGGAATAAAAGAGGCACAGGGAACACACTCAAAACTAATTAGCAAGGCATAGTCCATGAAGATCATTGGAATTGTTAAAGCTCAAAATGAGCTGAGGTTTTTGAGGAAGGTGGTATGGAAGAAAAAGAAAAGGATCAAAGTAGGGACAGAATTGATGCTTGGGATGGCTAGGCCAATGATAACTACTAACAGAACACAAAGCTACTCAGTTCTTCTCTTGTTTCTGTTTTCTCTGCCAAGAAAGAGGACTTGACATGACAGAAGAAAAATGGCTAATAAAACAAATTGATATCCTCTTAAGTAAAGAAGTACTTTGTGACCTTGTGAAGAGAAAGCTCTTGAGAGGCTTGAATGTTGGGTTGAATCTAATAAGATAAAATTCTATAAGGAGAAGCCTAAAATTCTACATGAGTTTAAGAAAATAATATTTAGAATAGTAGGACTGAGGAGGCTGCAGATTGTCTGAAAAGGATCTTAGGGTTTTAGTCAGCCACAAAGGCAAGGTGATTAATCAGTATTATGTGGAAACAAAAAAATCCTAATGCATTCTTGGAATGCATTAAAAGGGATATTTTTTGGAATTAAGGAGGTGCTAATTCTCTATATTCTTCCATGGTTAAGTACATCTCAAGTACTATGTTCAGTTCTGGGTATCTTTAAGAAGGGTATTAATAGGCTGCAGGATGTTCACAGGGCAACCAGGATGGTGAAGAGTTTGGAGGTCATACCATATGAAGCTCATTTGAAGGAAGTAGCAATGTTTGACCTGGAAAAGAGAAGACTCAGGAATCATTTAACCTCTCTCTGATGCTTACTTTCTTCTTCTGTGAAATGGGGGGTGGGGTGGGGAGCTGAAGGTGACCTCTAACATCCCTTCTAGTAAATAAATAAAGGAAATGAAAATAAATTCAGGTGATATAATACAATAAGCTGGATTCATAGAAATTGTAAACAATACTTCAATTGTAAGATTTTGAAAATGTAATTTTGAAGCTATCAATTCCCTGAAACTATAAGATAACATGCCATGTTACAACATATTCTTTTAAAAAAAAAGTTCAATTATTTTTTATGAAAAAATTCCAAACTAAAATACATGAATTGAAAACACCAATGTGATTAACTCTTAATAAGACCTTATTTTAATCATGATGAGTTTTATAGTGATATTAACTTGGACAAATAGTTTTCTGATCCAGTTAACTTCAGTGGTATCAGGTTTTTGCCCTGTGACCTTCAAAACATCATCATCTCTAATGTGGGTGAAAAAGGGACCATGATCCATCAATATGTACTTTAACACTTAAAAAGATTTGTGATTTTTATAGAATCTCAGAGGACTTCTACTGTACTTAAAAATAATAATCCCTTCTCCAGTATTCTTTACTTGTTCACTTCTGATGAAGAGGGAGCCACTACCTCTAGAGGAAGCCTTTCCACAGTTGTTAGGAAGTCTTTCCCTATATCATATCTACTGCTGCTCTTTAATGACTGATTACCCATTGCTCTTACTTCTATTGCCTGAGGCAATTAAAACAGCAATGAATAACTGTTAATTATATAATGTATTATATTTATATGTATATCTGTATCACTTCATAAATGTTTACTGAACAAATGTTTGGTGAAGTCTAGTCACCCTTCTATCAGGCATCTTTTTATCTTTTTAAAATTTATTTAATTTTTAAAAAATAATAGCTTTTTATTTTTCAAAATATATGCAGATAGTTTTCAACATTCATTCTTGCAAAACCTTCCAAATTTTTTCTCCCTCTCTTCCCTCCACCCCCCCCCCCACAGACAATATACAATCCAAAATGTTAAACATGTGAAGTCCTTCCATACACATTTCCACAATTATCATGGTACACAAGAAAGATCAGATCAAAAAGGAAAAAAATGAGAAAGTTAAAAAAAAACAAGCAAACAACAAAAAGATGAATATACTATCTTGTGATCCACTACAAAAAGGGCTGCTACAAACATTTTTGCATATGTGGGTCCTTTTCCCTTTTTTTATGATCTCTTTGGGATATAGGCCCTTTTGCTTTTTTGTTTTTGTTGTTGGATCAAAAGGTATGCAGAGTTGGATAGTTCCAAATTGCTTTCCAACATGATTGATTAAGTTCACAACTCCACTAACAATGTATTAGTGTCCCAGTTTTCCCACATCCCCTTCAGCATTTATCACTATCTTTTCTTGTCATCTTAGCCAATGTGAGAGGTATGTATGGTACCTCAGTTGTCAGACTTTCAAAAAAAGTTTTTGAGGATAACTTCTCTAGGTCCCCTTTTCTCTGGGATAAAGAGCTCTAGTTCCTTTAATTTTTCCCTGTATATTATCAGTTCTGGTCTCTTCATTATCTTCTGGGTATGACAGTTTGACCTTTAAAATTTTTTTTTCAATTAACAAAGATTTATTTTCTTTTTCTCTTACCTCAAATCCTCTTCATACCCATTGGGAGAAAAAAAAA
>JAJPUD010017718.1:4886-21878 GCA_023553655.1 Myrmecobius fasciatus
AATGTGAAAAGAAATTAATGAAATAGATAACATTCAAGCATTTCTAATGAAAAAATGAGAGCAATATAGAAAATTTGATTTCCAAATATGAGAAGTATAAAAAGGTAATAAATAATGAAAGAGAAGTCACAAAGGAATCAATAAGGTTAAAAATCTACCTTTCTTTATGGGGAAATGATACATGTATCTTCTAAGATCACTACAAAGACCAATATAGGGATTTTACAGAGAAAAAGGATGCGAGTGAATGAATAATTTTGGTGCATGTGCTGCCAAAGCAAGCATGAATCAATTATTTTGGAATGATGGGGGAAATGGATATGCAGGTAAAAGAAATGAGGATGTCCTAGGTGATGTGGATAGGGAGAGAAAAAAAATGGGAAATTTTGTCAGAAAAATGGGCATACAAGGGAATGGTTTTGGTTTTGTTTTTTGTTTTTTGTTTTTTTTTTGTTTGTTTGTTTTTTTACAATGGAAGGAAAAATGTAGGGCAGGTGGACAATGTATAAAACTTACATATAATTGATTCAAAAAGGGAATTACACATATGTAAATATACAAACACACACACAAACACATACCCAAACACAAATACTTAACTGGTAATAGAAATCTACCTTACCCAAATAGAAAGTAGGAGGAGAAGAAGATAAGAAAAGGGAAAGAGAATAAGAGAAGGATAAAGAGAGGGAAAAAAAATAGGATCAAAGAAGTGCACAGTTAGCAATCAAACTTTGAATATTATTTGGATAAACTCCCTCATAAAAAAGAACTACATTGCAGAATGGATTAGAAACCAGGATTCAACAATATTGTGTTTACAAGAGACACATTTGAAAGAGAAAGACATATACAGACCTAAAATAAGCGGCTGGAACAGAAACTATTATACTTTAGCTGAAGTTTAAAAAAAAAAGCAGAGATAACAATAATGATCTCAGACAAAGATAATGTTGGGTAAATTATTCAATTGCATGTGAAGATTTAAGATTTTTAACTCCATTGTAAATTTTAAGAATTCTATTAACTATTAAATCTCTGAAAAATATCTCTAAACACTCAGTAATAGTTATTCAACATGCTGTCTACAACCTTATTACATTTCATAAATGTCTACTATTCCCTGGAATGGTTCCCTTCAGTAACATTCCTATTTTCAAGGAAGTAGGGGAATTAGCTGTGAGGAGCTATTTAAAATTGAATTAGATTTAAAACAGAAAAAATAAGTCTTAGAAAAATCACAATGCACTGACATCAATGCAGACTTAGGTTATTGAAGCCTAAAAAATGCCATCACTATATTAAGCCATAAACTCAATATTTTTAAAGTATAATTCAATTCCCTTAATTTCTATATAGATTATATTTAAAATACAATGCTTTAAACATTTGAAGGTATCTTTTTAATTATATCCATGAATTTAACACTTTCCCTAGTAAAAGTAAATCCTTGGTGTCCTATCAGACCAATTTCACAAATCGATAATTTGGTATCTAAGCTTATAAAAAGCCAAAAGTCAGGAAATATTTTATGGGAAACCCAAGCAGAGAGAAGTTATGAATATGCCTTGTTGTAAAAGACTGGTTTTTTTTTTGAGCCTGGATATACTGTAAAGAGTTGGAATCTCCAAGCCAATATATTAAAATTCAGTTAACTTTTTGAGCCTGAATATAGTGTAAAGAGTTGGAATTTCCAAGCCAATATTTTAAAATTCAGTTGCTATATGGAGAAAGGCAAAAGAAAATTCAAAGATAATGTAGTTACTTGCAATCTTAAGAAAACATGATATATTTGAATAATTTTCATCCCAGAACTATTCTTATGATCATTTTAATCACAACATTTTTAAAGGCAGTACACTAATCAATATTTAAATTTATGCAAGGATAGAACTGCAAGAAAATATAAAAATCATTTAATCCAACTTTTTTTTAATAAATGAAGAAACTGAAGCTTGTTAGAATGGGACTTTCTTAAATTCACACAGCAAGAGATAGTGGTAAAAATCAAATAGAGCTATTGATTCCCATTTTAGTGCTCTTTTTCCCATACTACATCCACTTTTATACTTGAATTTGAATAACTGAAGGATTTGTGATATATATTTTTGGTATCAGCATTCTCCCTACCAAATCATAATCACTTTACTTTTACTAGATAGCCTCTGAGAGCTGCTGTGACCAAATCCCTTATCATGAGGCACTCCAAATTTAGATAAATTGGTTCTGAATCTGTCCCTAATGTTATTGTAGTTATTGTTGTTTGATTGTTTCAGTCCAAATCCAAACCTTTGTGACCTCATTTGGAGTTTTCTTGGCAAAAATTCTGGAGTAGTTTTTCATTTCTTTCTCCAACTTATTATACAAATGAGGAAATTGAAGCAAACAGGGTCACATGACTTGTCCAGAGTCACACAGCTAGGGTCTGAGGCCAAATTTAAATTCAGGTGTTCCTGACTCCTGCCCTTGTGTTTTATCTACCGTCATCACCTATCTGCTCCCCCCCTCAATTGTGATTTTTCATTTTTTTTCTTTTTTTTGCAAAAAAGTGAGAAAGTTTACATTCAACTGGCATAGCCTTGAAAAACTTAATGTCATCTCCATAACAAGATACATTAGAAGTAAACATGAGAGGACATTGTAGGAAGAAAATTAGATACACAAAAATGGATTGACTACTCACAATTATAAAATAATAACAGGTTACGCATCATAGCTGGGATATACTATGTCTTTCCTTTTTATCTCTAGTACTTATCCCAGTGTCTGTCAAATAATAAGTATTTAATAATTATTTTCATTTTCAATGATGATGAAAAAGTAGTGAAAGAGGAGGGAATAAACTAAGGATGTAACTATAACATTATATATTATAAATCACACATAATGTGAAGCAAGGCAAAATTTTAGAAAATGATATTTCAATATAAAAAGAGAGAGAGAGATTCATGTTAATTGTATACTAACATACATTCTTTCAGTGGAAAAAAATGACTCAGTTCTACCCAGGCCACTGCAAATTGAAAGAATCATGCATGGAAATGCTTTTCTTCTCAGATATTTAGAACACTTATTAAATTTAATTTGATGAACCCTCATGTTTTATTTACAATGAATTTCCTAATTCCCTTGCAAGCTCAGTTGAAGCTCCTATTTCCTAGACACAACCCTACCTGATGTCCATAGTTATTACTGCTCTCTTCTGTCTAGTAAAATTATTCTGGATATACATATTCTTTGGGGAGAAAAAACACCTTATCTCTATACATGGTATGTCATTCAGAAAAAAAAAATTGAAACTGAAGGCAGGATTGATTCACATTCCCTTTTTTATCTCCACTATTCAGTACAATTCCTTCCAAATAGAACACATCTAAAAAATCTTTATAGTGTTTTACATTGTGCTATATCATTTTTAACTTCAAAACAACACTGAGGTAGAGGCTTATTATCTCCATTTTTCAAATAAGAAACTAAGACACCTGCAGTATAAGGGACTTGTTCAAGTTCATATAACTATTGAGTATATGAAGCTAGATTTGAATTCAGGTCCTTCTGACTTTCTCTCCCAATTACTACTTAGCTATTTAGAATGGCAAACCTTATTCCCATTTTATAGAAAGGAAAATTAGATGGCTGTCTATAATTTTATTCAGCATCTCTACTCCTACTTATTTTAAGGGTTCATGAACATATTCTCAGAATTTTAGAAAAAGAAAGGGCCCTCACTAAAATCTTTTCATTCTGGATTGTGTCTTTTCCCAAAATGTACATATGGTAAAATGTACTTATGTAGTTTTCCATTTAATTTTTTCACACCTATAAAGTTCACATTTAGAAGACTCAGCACAAAGCCCATAATTGTGTTTTTAACCACATGTAACATTTCCATTTCTTTATTCCTGTTATATTATAAACTCATACAGCAAATCTCTTTGCCCCTCCCCCTGATTTGATCTGCTGTCAAGTTTCCTAAACTCCACCAAAAAAATGCACCATATTTTTGTGCTGTTATTGTCATAGATATCAATAAATATTCAGAACCTATAATATCGTATTGTACATAATGGATGATTAATAATTTTTGAGATATTCATCTACTGCTACCTCTTTGTTAAGTTCTATACTGTCTCACACACAGGCTATATAATTCAAGACTATAAAGTATCTGTTCTGAAAACTTTGTTTTCTTAGACATTAAGATATCCAGAGAATTTGTATCCTAAGTTACAGAATCCTTAACATAATTGTGTGAACCTTTTCTTGTAGAAGCATAGTGACTAGACTACAAATTGGATCCCTCTTAAATATGCCTCTTCTCTGCCCTTTTGGAGGAGGCTGCAAAATAAGGATGGTGCACATATTGTACAGGAACCCAATAACTACTTTATTCTTCCTCAGGGTACTGAAACTACAACTGATCTGGACTCCTCAAAGTCAGAATCAATTTGACTGTGCACTGATTGACATGGCTCAGTCATCACAAGACCCTGAAGGAATGATCACTATCAGCTGGTAATTCTCCATTTTAAGGTGTAAGTATTTCTAGCTCCCTCCCCTTTATTCACATACTTTAGAGTCAACAACAGCTGAAAATAAAATAAAAGAAATAACAACAACAAATCTTCCTGTTTTCCCTACAATCATTGCTATGAATTTCAATTATATTCTTTCCATAAATCATATAATTGCCTGAAATTACACTGATGATCCCTGGAATTTATTGTATTTCAACAAAACTATTGCAGTTTTATCCCCAAAGTTCTGTTTTGAGACTTCATTTCCCCTTTCACTTTCTTGGTGATTCTATCAATTTCCATAGAATCAGTAACAATGTCTATGTAGATTCTAACCAAAATTTCCATTTAATTCAATAACTATTATGAACTCTAATCCCTTAATATCAGTTACCTGCTAAGCATGTATACCTAGATGTCCCATAGGTATCTGAAATATAACAGTGTCAAACTAGATTCATTATACACTCTTCCCCATCCCCATCAAATCCCTCCTCCAAACATTCCAATTTTTTTTTGACAGACTCAGAGCCTGAGACAGTTTGGCAAACCTGATAACTTGTAAGCTTCAAGTGTGTTTCTATGCCTGGGCATGGGAAGTTGGCCCTATTTTCCTACTTCTCTTGAAAAAGCTTCAGCTGGACAGTTCGCCAATAGCAACACCTTCAGTGGAAGCAGCTGTCTTGAAGAGCAGATAAGAGCAACAAGAAGAGAGAAAAAGAGGAAATAGGAGACAGAAACAGAGACACACACACAGATAGAGAGACAGAGAGACTTGGAAGGCAAGTATATCTTTCCAGGAATTCTATAGAATCATTTATAATACTTAAAGAATACTGCATAGGGGGCAGCTAGTTGGTATAGTGGATAGAGCACTAGCCCTGAAGTCAGGAGGACCTGAGTTCAGATCTGCCCTCAGACACTTAATAGTTCCTAGCTGTATGACCCTGGGCAAGTCACTTAACCCCCGAATGCCTCAGGAAAAAATAAAGTATACTGCCTGGGTCCTAAATGTTTATGACATATAAAAGATTCCAGTCCTAGAAAGGGGAACTAACAAAAAGCAACACTTTGGGGGAAAAAATAAACACAGAAACAAAAATACATTCAAGTCTGGAAACTCCAACTTCAAGGATTAAATCTCAATAAATGAAAGCAGTACTCTGAGGGGAAAAATCTGTTCTCCATGGATTTTTAAAGCCTGTTTATTCTTCCTTCCAGAGGATTCATTACTTCCATCTATCTTTGGTGTGGGGCACTAATTCTTAAAGTTCTATTTAATCCGGTTCTATTGTGTCAAAAGTCATTTCTCTAATCCCATCACACTGAGCCTGAAGTGTCATGAGATATTACTTGAGCATGCCCCCATAAACATTTGAATTGCAGCAAAACATTAACTGATTAATTTATTTTGTATAATGCAGATACTCACCAAGTAAGATCAAAAGTCTCCCAGTAGGTTTTTATATATGGTTTAGTATTTTATATTATCACTGATTCCAGATTTTCTAGTAGATACTCCACAGCCCCATATAACCATTCCATTCTCAGATTTCATCTAGATCTTTTATTTAATTTTCTAAAATTACAACCTTATTATGAATCTTCAACATAATTTTCCAATACAAATCTATGATTCTTCCCTACACAATAAACTTCACGAGTTCCTTTTAAACTTTATTTTAAAATACTAATTTCTTTGTTTAATATTTTAAAACCCTTCACTTTCTGTTATAGGATTATTATACATTATAACTGTTTATACATTCTATATATGTCCAGCCAAATTGGCCTTCTTATTCCTCTATTTTACCTAATATCTTCTTCTTCATAAAATCCCTTATATTTAAAATTCTATCCCAGGTGCTAAATTCTCTGTGAGACCTCTTCTGATTTCCCTACCCATGGCTGCCTCCCTGCCCAAATTCTTTGAAAAACCTATATAAACTTCTTCATGGTACAGATTATTTCTTTATTGAATAATATGTTACACTACTTAGCATACAACATATCCTAAATTAGTCAATACATGAACAAACAATTATTAAACACTTAACTTATACTAAATCAGCTAACCTTAGGAATACAAAGGCAAGATCAATGCTTGTCTTCAAGAAACAAATACTCGAATAGGGAAGATAACATACAAACTAAATACAAACCAAGATATATATGTTAAATCATAATCAGTGATTAAATGTATATTGATTGATTTCCTAGAGAATAAAAGAGAAATTAATGACCTCTGTCCCAAGGCTCTCTAAATACCCCCAGAATTAAATTTTAATATATTATATCACTAATATTAATATTTACTCTATGTTCCACATTAGTAGTTTCTATGAAGACAAGTTTCATAAAGTTTTAGAATGATGTCAGCTTAATTCTTTCTCTTTTGTTCTGACATAGTACAACATGCAATATAAAGACAATGAATGTTTGTGATGCTGATGATAATGACAAGAGAACTACCCAATTTCCAACTGTTCAATAAAAAACATTTGCCTACTTGGAAAAGTACCTGAAATCCAGTTTCTACCTTTATTAATTCTAGTAAGACATTCTACCTCAAAATGTAAGACAACACTAGCTCTAGTAATCTAAACCTCAAAAATAATTAAATCTAAAAAATCTAAAATATCACTTCAAAGATATCATCTTTCATTTACTTTTCAGAAGAAGGCACTAAAAGACAGATAATACATCTTTTATTATATTATATTCTCAGAATCATTCTCAACTGTGTGTTCTTCCTTGATCCTTACCCTAAATGCAATAATTCATTAAATCCTGCTAATCTTGTTCCATCAATTTTTTTTAATTTCCAATTCCTTTTACTCACTCATATAAATATGACATTATCTTAGGTCCTAATAATTCTTACCTTTGACAATTACTCTTTTTTGTTGTTCAGTTGTTTCATTCATGATTCTTCATGATTCTATTTCAGATTTTCTTGGCAAAGACACTGGAGTGGTCTTTTCTGCAGTTCAATTTACAGATGAGGAAACTGAGGCAAATGGGTTTAAGTAACTTGTCCATAATAATATAGCTACTAAGTATTTGAGGCCAGATTTGGACTCAGAAAAATGAGTATTACTTACTCCAGGCAGGACATTCAAACCATTCTAGTTGTTCCTATTAACAACTCTAATATCCTTCTAATTAAACTCTACTCTTTCTCTCCTCTCATTCCAAACTATCTTCCTAACAGCTACCAAATTTTGATTTCAAAAGCATAGGCTTTTTTTTTTACATTGCTTCTCCACAACCAGGCACTTATCTTTTAGGCAAATTGACCTACATAATGTTTCCCATAGATTTCAAGCCATTTTCTGGCTCCATCTCTTTGCACAAATTATCCTAAAAGAATTGAATATTCTTTCTCACTACTACTCCTTGGATTTTTCAATACATATTACATGCAGTCTTCAACATAAATTGTATTATAAATGAAAAGTTATAAATGTTAAAAATAATTATTTATTTACTTTAAATTAACAATAATAAAGCTTTCCATGTTAACATAAATGACATTTTAAAAAAAAATAAGCTATTTTTCAAAAATAAAAAGAATACAGTGAAAAGTGAAATTATTTTATATTTTTGCAAATCTCTATGTCTATATTAATAAAAGACAGCTAGATTCTCATATCTGCATTTGTATTTAACTATTCAGTCACAATATTTTATTTTAAATACATGAAGAAAATATGGCTTCATATAAAATTATTTTTTGGAAAAAGGTGAAAAATAACAATGTTGGAATGACCAAAAAAGTCCTTGAAAAACTGTTATATTAAAAGACATTAGTCCATCTTGCACTTTTAATGGATCTTTTACTCACGTAACATGGTGTAATATGTTCTCATCAAATCATTCAGATTTTTCACCACATTTGATTATATAATATTAAAAAGTTACATTCTCACAAGAAAAGCCTAAATGTGAGAAAGTTGTCAAGCTCATGGCAACATAACTTTTTTTTTTTCCCAAAAAAACTTTTTTCTTGAAAGTTTGGATTTTTTCATTTCCAATATATTGTCAATATTTCAGCAGTCCATTTTCAAGATAATCATAGTTTGTCTATTATTCTAAAGGTAAAAATGATATTCCATGAAAAAAGCTAGTTCAGCTTACAAGTGAAAACCATCAAAGTTCTTGACCTCAAGACAATCATTATACTTAGTCGTGGACCAACAATACTTCAAGCATACTTTCAAATCATTCTCAAGGGTCAAGATTCCATAAAATTAATAGTTTTATTCCTTTATCAAATTTTTTTCTTGAGAGAAACTAACTTTTTTTTAAAATTTCAACAATATTTAAATTTTATTAATAGTGCCTGATATGTACTGGGAACTCTATTAAGCAATGGGGTGTAAAAAAAAAAAAGAGGCAATAGATAGTCTCTGCTCTCAAATAATGGAGGAATCAATATCCAAATAAATACAAAACAGGCTCTAGTCAGGATAAATAGCAAATAATTATAATAGGGAAGGTACTGAAATTAAGGGAGTTGGGGAAAGCTTCCTATAAAAGATATGAATTTGGTTAAGGCTTAAATGGAGCTAGGAACTCAATAGTAAAAGTGGAGGAGGAAAAGGTATTTCCAAGAAAAGAGCCAGAAAAAAATGCCTTTGGATGAATTTGAAAGATGGAAAATCTCCTGGAATATAGGTTCCATATGTCAAGGGACAAGCTTAATTTACTGTGGTAGAGGGAGGGAAACATTTTTAGGCAGTAGTTTTCCAAGGATAGTTGTAGGATTTCCAAAACTTTTTGAGGGGGTCTATAAGGTCAAAATAATACTGGTATTACTAGTATTAGCTGTTGCTGAACACATTGTCACTAAACCAAAAGAAATGTGACAGAGAATAAGGTATAAGATGACTGGAATGGTAGGATGGGGCTCAATTATGAAGGGCTTTGAATACCAAACAAAAAAAATGTATTTGATCCTAGCTTTGAATACTAAACAAAAAAAAAGTGTATTTGCTCCTGGAAATGTTGTTCCACAGTTCTATTTCTCAGTTTTCTCAATTGTTCTATTTCAGGTTCTCTTAATTGTTCTGCCTCCATAGAAACATGCCCCCCTCTTCTTACCATCAGGAATAATTGGGCTAGCATTCCAAAGAGTCATAAAACCTCAAGATGGCTCATCTTTAATACCTAGACATACCCCTTATCTTTTGGCTTCAGACTTAATGTTTCCTAGCTTCTTCCCAAACTTATCACAATTTATGACCCTTCCTCCATACCCCAAATCTGTCAGAATTGAAATGATAATCCTTTTGTGGAACCCCAATATCCCCCAGTGCCCAGCCCCTCCCTCTGCTTGTTCCTCTTTGTTCCTCTGAGCACTGGAGCCCTATAAGAATCCTGTGATCAAACTCACTAATTGCTGGATACTCTGAGATCCAGACGGCTGGCTACTGGCTGCCAGTCTAAACTCTCAATGGACTATGTGCTTTGAGACAAGAGTCTCAGCAGTCCCAATCCATAGCTATGGATTCTAAACTCTCCAATTAACATCAATAAAATATTACCTAATCTCCAATGTGTGGTACTGCCTCAGTTTCTCCAGAAGCATTATATAAACAATTGGAACCATTGAAATTTGTTGAGTAGCATGGGAAGGGGGTGATGTGATTGGATCTGTGCTTTAGGAAAATCACTTTGGTGGAAAGTGCGTGGCAGTAAAGAGTACAAGGACTACTAGTGTAATTCCTTTAACTACTGCTAGGATCTTGAGAGCTTTCCCCACCATTGCACTTGCATACTTAATGCAACTATCAACCCACTTGTTCCAAGATAAAAGACAGGATTCCAGAAAGGTTTTTAACTCACTGGGAGTTGAACCCAAGATCACCTCTTTTAACAAATGTTTTAACCAATCAAGTCACAGAAACAGCTAAGGTCTCCCATTGCATCCAGGGCTATCTCCAGTTATCCTGCTCTATATCTGGCCACTGGACTCACATGGCTCTAGAGGGGAAAGGAGGCAGGTGATTCCCTCCCCTACTTACCTGTCATAGCATCAGCTCCCTGATATTATGCTCCTCTTAGAGAATAAAGGACAAATACCATTTCAATATTTGTTATTGAGGGATCACATAACAGAAGATTTTTGATGATTGCTACTGATACTTGGTATTGCATTTAGTCATGAACAAATACAAGCAAAAACAAGTTAAACCACATCTATAGCTTCATCTGCTTGTAAAGCAAAATTACAATTCTTCAAAAATATATTAATTCAGTTTCAAGTTTACAAATAAACTTTATTTCACTGATTATTTAGCCTCTGAAAAATCTACTTTGCACTCATGAGAGAATAAAAGGAAAAAGGGAAAAGAGTTTCTTAGTATTATTTTGACCTCACAGACCTTCTGAAACAGTTTGGGCCATCCTTTAAAAGATAATGTCTAAGAATGTTTCCCATCTCTTTGCCACAGTAAATTAAGCTGGTTTCTTAAGGTACCTAAGTGTTATCCAAGGAACTTCCTGGCAGCTAAATAGGTTATGTAGAAAAGAAACTCATTTTTTAAAGGTTAGATAGGAAAAAATGAAAATAAATTAAAAAAATAAAATAAAATAAAAGTTAAATAGTAAGAATACTTCTCTATCCTATTAAAACAATGAAAGCTAATGATACCTACATATCCTGAAACTTTGAATATGTGTGGGCTTGATACATCAAGAAGAGTAGAGGCAATTGTATTAATATTGTCTCTGCCCTCCTCTTTTCTATTCTCACTGTTTTTAGAGTTTTGAATTTTAAATATCTGTTCTGCCTAAACAGTAGCTCCCACATAGATCAGAAAGACTAGTAATAGATTCTAGGGGGAAATATATATTTATTTCATATTCCTGTCTGGATCCTACCACTGGGAGCAGCCAGGGATGTTATCATTACTGGTCTTCAGAGTACTACTGGATTCAGTCAGCCATGTTCTTGAGAAGAGTCGGGAGTCAGAGGAGCGGGAAAGAGAAGACAGTTTTATTGTCAATCAGTTACATGTTCAGGAACTCCTCTTCTACTTCTTTTTATATCCTCTAGCACTCAGTACCACGGATAGGTATAAGGAAATATAACCAAATTAAAGCTGGGGAGGGTCTCCTCAGATCTTTGTGTTCACATTTGCTCATTCATCACCCATCATCTTTTCAAGTTATTCTCATGTGTAACTGCAAATACCCTGAGGTCCTCAGCAAGGGTTAATGATCATAGTTTCAGTTTTATGGAGAACAGGCCCTGAGTACATGCACAATGGAGTCTGGAAGTACCAATACCAGTCCTACTTAAACTCATTCCATTCAATGCTGCTATCCATCAACCTGATAAAGTTGACCCTGCATTAACCCAGCTTGGCATTTTCTCATTTTCTCAGACTAGGCCTCAACAGGGCCCTAACATATTCCCACAGGTAATTTCACATATTACATCCCCTTCTATGTGCCCACTATTCTGTATGTATTCCCATTTGTTTTCTCCCTCTTATGATCCTTCAACCTATTTGTCTCCTTTTTGTATGCCTTCTCTGCCTGTACTAAAATCAAAGTTCTGTATGCAAAATAATTATGTGATTGAAGTAATTCCTATTTTGATGAAAAATGACTCATGCTTATATCTGAAAATAAAATTTCTCCAATATGATCAACATATATTTTAATTATTGACCTAATTATTTTATACTTCTGCTTTCAAAGAAATAAAACTAATTTTTATGGGCATAATATTCCAAGACACACAAATTGATGATACTAATAAAAGATTACAGTCACAAGATTACATCTCAGAATATTTGTCGATAAAAAAATGAATTGCTATGAATTTTTCATTCCAGGTATTGGAGATAGATGAAGATGAAAGCTGTATTTCTAGACATAAAGACCAAGAAAAAACAAGAACCTTTTAATCTATTAATTTTTTTTTGCTATCTATTAATGGACATACAGTTTAGAAAAAGTTGTTTCTTATTAAGGAGATAATAGATATGATTTGGATTTCTATATCTGAGGGTCATTCAAAAAGAGAAGAAAAAAAGTTTAATATCACATAACAAACCTGAAAACAAGATTAGTATGCTCAACAGATAGAGTTAATTGTATATAAACTTTTCCTAGAAATTCAACATTATTTCAAAACTTAGGTGCTTGAATATTTGCTTGAATATGGCAAAAGGTACAGAGAAGTGAGATCTAAACTTAGAGTCAAGAAGTCCTGAGGTCATATTTGGTCACATAGAGTTACTGTCTAATTCTGATAGTCCCTTGACTTCTGTTTACTTCAATTTCCTTGTCTGTAAAATGGAGATAAAAATAACACTTCCATTTAACATTGATCTGCATATAAAATGAAACATTATTCCAAAGACACTTTATAAAACATAAAGAGATTTTATAATTATGATTACAACTTCTTCCTCCCTTTCTTCCTTATGCATCTTATCATAGATAGGATGTTCCTTTTGTTCCTATTCACTAGTTATTTCATACTAGTTATATATTTTCAAAATTCTCTCTTTCTTATGTTATTATTATCCTTTCATGAATGCTTATGTTATCACTGTGGACTGATCTAGAAGATTTGACTGATATCACACCAGCCTATACCATAAAAGAATTTTAACTGAAAACTTTGCTTGATATGTGACTTGGCCCTACCTTTCCTTAGGACCTAAGAATAGCAAAACTAATTTCAACACATACCTTTGACTCCTACACATCACTATTGTTATCTTTAAAATATTACATTTTAGGATTTACAACAAATTCTTGAGGATGCAGATTTATGGAGAAAAGAAAAAAAGTCACCCCATAAGTATATATAAATATTTGGTTAATTTCAAAGTAGGTTGTCTTTTTACTAAATAATGGTATAAGACTGTTATATACTCTTTCTTCCTAAGACATGATAGATTTATTCATAAACAAGGTGACATATGCTAATCACAAAAAAGAGAGATGCCAACACTCAGGGCAAAGAAAAGAGAATATTCTGTAGAATCAGGACATATGAAATACTATTATACCTACTATAAATTCATGTTTTCAAAAGCCATTTTTGTGTTCTAAAATATTTTGTCTTCCAACTAAATGGTTTAATTTTTTATCTTAGTCATTGGCAGCATTATAACTCATCCATGTATAATGAAACATAAATGTTAAAGCTATTAATGATTAATCATAATTCAGTTTCAATCATAGATATAAATTTTATTTCCCTGTCTTTACCAGAAGGAAAACATTTCTACTGAAAAATCACAGTCATTTTGTGTTTTAACACTTGCTTAATGATCCAATAGTTAAATGTTAATGAGCAAGCAGACATTTTTTAAAAGTACAAATTATAAGCAATTTTATTAAAATGACATAATAAGAAAAATATACAATAAGTAATATAGCAGATTAGAAAGAAGACATAAGAGAAAAATGACAAATGTCTGACAGGCTGTGGAAAGAAAAGCACACAAATGAAATTTTGATCTAAATTTTCCCTTTCCTTCTCAAATAAATTATGTATACCTTAGCCTAGCACTATCATCAGTTAGCATTTGCCATAAAGTGGTCAATAGGGGCAGAGGAAAAGTAGCAAATGTTCAAAAAAGTATAGCTTTACTTTTTATTATAAAAAGATGTG
The DNA here is from genome assembly GCA_023553655.1 of Myrmecobius fasciatus. Classification (NCBI taxonomy): domain Eukaryota; kingdom Metazoa; phylum Chordata; class Mammalia; order Dasyuromorphia; family Myrmecobiidae; genus Myrmecobius; species Myrmecobius fasciatus. The sequence continues at coordinate 19,050 of JAJPUD010017718.1, forward strand.
GAAGCACAGCAGGAAATCTATTAATTATAGAATTACTGAGTAAATTATATTATATGAATATAATAGAATACTATTTTTACATAAGTAATTATTAAAGAAAGGAATTCAGAGAAACTTTAAAACACTCATATATACTGAAGCAGAATGAGATAAACAGAACCAGGAGGATTCACATAATAATCATAATAATGTAAAGGAAACCAAATTTGAAAGATTTCAGAATTTTGATTAACATAATGACTAGTCATGACTTTAGAAGACTGATAATAAAGCATATACACAACTCATTGTTGAGAACTAGAGAACTAAAAGTGTAGATTAAACATTTTTAGGCAAAGCCAAAGTTCATTGAATATGCTTGAGTACATGTATATGTGTGTATAGATATAGCGATAGAGACAGAGATAAATATATGAAAGAACTTCAATTTTAGCCCCTTCTTTTTACCTTGGATGAAACAGTATCTCAGAGAAGTTAAATAAAATTTGCATAAGTAAAAGCAATAGAATCAGAATTCAAGCCATTTCCACCAATTCCAAATCTATACCTCTCATTTACACAGAAAATTATAATTCAAGGTATTCTAGAGAAAGGTATTCTAGTTTGCCCAATGGATAGAGTAACCAGGCCTGAAGTCAGGAATGCTTAAGTTCAAATCCAGCCTCAGACATTTACTACCTATGTCACCCTGGTTAAGTCACTTAATCCTATTTTCCTCAATTTACTCATATGTAAAATGTGAATTAGAGAAGTACATGGAATACTACCCCGGTATCTTTTCTAAGAAAACTCTAAATGGGGCTACAAAGAGTTTGACATTACTAAAACGACTGAACAACAACAGTTATTAATATATTAAGATCAATCGAGACAATTGGGCAACGTTTTACAGAAATGATTCTGAGTTATGACCTAAATAAGAACAGTAGTTTGAGAAATTAAAATCAGAAGAAATATTTTTGAAACCTTACAATGGGTAACAAAAGTACAAAAAAAATAGCATTAAACAAATGAAATCTCATTTCATTACATTTAACTGTTCAAAGCAGGGGTTAGATGGGGAAACTGTCATTGCAGGCCTGAATCAATTGAAAGCAATTGATTTTAGAACTTATTTTTTTCTAAAGGAAAAATGAACTGTATAAACATCACTACTTGGTCTTGGAAATATCCATATGAGGTCAAGCAGAATTGTGTATTTATTTTCCAAAAGCAGTAAAACATAGGCAATAAAGTCTGATGAACTAGAGAAACACAGTTCTAGGCCCAACTCATTTTTCATCCATTTCCTTATTGTGTCCGTCACAGTAAAACCAAAGAACTAAGCAATTTGGGTTATTCTTCAAAACTTTTGGTGAGAAAACAGAAAAGGACAACAAATTAAAAATGAGTCCAAAAATTTGGAATACAAGGTTTTGCAGGGGTCAATGTTGAAAACTTTTTACATGTATTTGGAAAATCAAAAAGTGATTTAAAAAAAAAGAAAGAAAATTAATTCATTAGGTTCCACTAAACACCAACCTTTCTACTAAAAATCTACCTAGATCATTCATTGTGATACAGATTTTGGCTCATTGTTGTGTCACCAAAACACAACATGACTCTAGTTATCATATGCCCTTTATTGAAAGCTCACCCACGCTAAATTAAAAAAAAAGATTTTTTCCAAATAGAAAAAATATAATACTTTCTTTAAGGCAAATCTCAAAGATAGCCTTCAGAATATTAAATAAATTGACATATTCACTGGAGAAGAGACTATAGCTCATTTTAGTATTTTAAAAAATCATGGTATAATTCATTTTTCTTCTAGTTTTAAAAATGTGTTTATTTTATATTTTCCCTGGTTACATTCAAAACAAAATTTTTACATTTGGTTTTAAGATTTTTGAGTTCTAGGTTCTTTTCCTTATTCCAACCCACAATTAAGAAACCACATGTGAAGTTAAATAATTCATTTATTTAAGAAACTTTTAATGATTAAGTACCATATTCAAAGATATGTAGTTGATACTAAACATTTTGACAAGTACATCAATCCTTTAAATATTTTTACTCAATTAACAGACATTAATTTTCTCTACTTTCTTTCTCCCATCTTCACAAGAAAATATAATTATCATAGCAAAACAAATTGCCATATTGGAGATGTCCACAAATCTGTGTCTCATCTGACATATTTCATCTATTAAGTCTCTGTCAAAAGATGGGCAGCAGTCATCATTACCAGTTCTGAAACATGAAAACATGGCTTATACCAATGATACTGACTATAATAGTAGGAAAGATAGAAGAGATTGCTGATTTTTTGTCAGAGAGTTTAGGAGTATATGAAAAATGACACACATTTGAAAAATTATTTTGACTCAAAAATTTGTTGAGTAATCAAGAAGGATAATATGATATTATAAAAAGAATTCTAAACAAATAGAATTAAATATTTTGTTTCTATTTTTAGCTTCACTATTAATTAGCTATCTGACTACTGTTCTGTCAATTCTTTTTAATGATAAAGCTTCCCTAACTTTAAAATGATATTGCCAATGCCATACTCTTCTCTGGGGTACTATGGACTTAAATTCAAATAATAAAGATGCCTCCTGACTATTTACCCATCTTGACTCATTTTCCTTAATTAAAAAAAAACTGGAAATCTCTGAAATTAATTTTAGTCTAGGTTTTTATTTGTGTGTATGTGTGTACGTGTACATGTATGCATGAGAGACAGGGGAAGAGAAAGACAGAGACATATAGTCAAAAAGAGAGATGGGGAGAGAGACAAAGACATAGATGGAGACAGAGAGAGTCAGGGACAGAGACAGAGACAGA
>JAJPUD010017719.1:0-30553 GCA_023553655.1 Myrmecobius fasciatus
TAACTTTTCCTGTCATTTTAGCCAATCTGACAGGTGTGTAGTGGTACCTCAGGATTGTCTTGATTTGCATTTCTCTGATCAATAGTGATTTGGAGCACCTTTTCATATGACTACAAATAGTTTTAATTTCATCCTCTGAAAATTGTCTGTTCATATCCTTTGACCATTTATCGATTGGAGAATGGCTTGAATTTTTATAAATATGAGACAATTCTCTATATATTTTAGAGATTAGGCCTTTATCATAACCCTTAAATGTAAAGATGATTTCCCAATTTATTGCTTCCCTCCTAATTTTGACTGCATTGGTTTTGTTTGTACAAAAACTTTTTAACTTAATATAGTCAAAGTTATCTATCTGGTTTTCAATTAAGAGATCCAGTTCTTCTTTGGACATAAATTTATGCCATCTCATTTCATAATTTCTTAAGGGGCCTCCTCTGCAAAACTTTTGGCTTAAGAAAGTATTTTCATCAATACATTGATAAACTATGAATAAAAAAGAGCAATATGGCTACAATGAAAAACTATATTGCATGAATTCAAATATACAGCATATATATTTTTTGTCTTCTTAGTAGGTGTTGGTAGGGAAAAATCTGGAATTCAGAATTTCACAAAAAAGTTGGAAATAAATAATTTTTTAAAAAAAGAACAAGGTTGGTGGTTAATATGTGAATTTCTAATTAGCATATTGCCTAAATCATACTGAGTACTTAATAAATGCTTTAGCTATATATTTAACAATCCACAGTAAAGCTCTTTCAGAGACACTTTAATACAAAATTCAGTATAGAAAGCAAACCGTGTTACAATTTGCACCCAAACCATTTAAAAAATATTATTCCTATAGCTCCTGTGAATTTATGACTTTTGTTCTTACAACACATTTAGCAAGCGATGAGGTCCTTTTATTTCTTTATTTTATTTTTTATTTTGACCAATCAGACTAGGAGAAAAGAATGAAGAGTAGACTGAATTAATGTTCCAATTGGGCCAAAATAATAGATATTGTGGGAGCTTACAGAGTTCCTAACAAAAAACTCCTACTTCATTTTAAATTGATTCCAATCTTATTAAGAGCTGTTTTTTTTCTTTCCCCTAAACAACTGTGAATCATGTATACATAAAAAAAGATGAAACCCAGAATACTTTTACCAGAACAAATTCATTCCTGCATCAGGAAAAAAAAAAAACTAAAATAATGAGTTAATTTCTTTTCTCTTGGTTCCATTCGATATTCTTACCCTCAGAAAAAAAAAAACTAAAATAATGAGTTAACTTCTTTTCTCTTGGATCCATTCCATATCTTTACCCTTTGTTTCTTCTTTGGGAGAGAAAAAAAAGTTAATGTTTGGTTGGAATTCCTTTGAGCATCCCAATTTAGCCTTGAAAGGCTTTGAGAACTAAATTAAAGATTGAACTTTTTTTAAATAACAGAATGTTAACCTATTTCTATTCAAATGAACATTACATATACATGGATAGATATATAACATATATACATACTAATATATATATACACACATGTATGTACATACACACAAACATATACATAAATATACGTGTGTATAAAATACACACATATATGTATCAAACTGAAATTTGCCAATATCTGACCCTTGCTGTTTTATTTGAGCTTTCTTTTTCTTTTAGTTAAACCAAATTGGATATTTGATTTTTTATTGTTCTTCCTCAATTGAAACTGTCATCTGGTTTAATTGCAACAATAGATTGAAATAAGGAAATTGTTTCTAAAAAAAAGTGTTTAACTGGATTATACCTGGTATGCTAATTTAAACCTTACACAGTCCACTGCCACAATGTATATCTATATAATACTCAGTTTTCCCTTTCCTTCTGGCAGGTAAGATGCTGGTTCTTAGAGATTCCTTATTTTAATTTCCACAGGTTTTATAATGTTTGAAGAATAGAGGATATGGAAGTCATTTATTTGCTTTAGTATATTACCTAATACAGCTGAGGGATTCAGTGCTCTATTTCCACACTCAACTAGAAGAAACTTTTTGTACCAGGTTTTTCTCCATTGTGATAAAGAATAAGGGGAAAGGAAAAGTTGTTATACATTGGGTCTTGATGACCAACCCATACCTCTCACATTCATATACACAGTCGATGCACAGACTCACCGATTGTTTGATTCAGCTGAAACTGGACAAGTCCCAGTTCTAAGCAACAGTTCATGGATTAGAGAGGAAAGAATGGAAATATAAAAATTTAGGCAAATAGGACACACACACTGATAGTAATAAATCATTCCATACAGAAGTTTGGTTAAGAGCAACAGAAAGAATAATCATTCAATCCATCAGTCAGTATCTTGACAGTGATTTTCTCACACAGTTAATTTGGGGGAAACTATTTACTGATCCCACATATTCCTTAACTGCTGGCTTAAAGAGTCCATCTAACAAAATCAGCAGAATAAGATTGTTTGGCATCATGTGAGAAATAGACAGACAATCTTTTGACTGGCATGTTCCCATGTTCTCTTATTTCTTTAAGTGGCATATTAGGGATTCAGTGGATAATGATCTGTTCCATCAAAAGCTTCTGCTTACAAATGCAAAAAGCAGAAAGAACTTGAGATCAAAGTTGGAAATATGGAATAGTTTTTAGAGATTGTAATATATAAATTTTGAACAATACTCCAATACATGAGTGAAAGATGAGAGATATGAATTTACAGCAATGATTAGTTTAAGAGACTTTGAGGTAAGGCTCGTTAAAGGACAGGTCTCCAATTTCCAACCAACTGAGGCAGACAGCCAAGCTCTTACAATTTAAAACTAGTAAAAATGTAAAAATTGTACTAGATAAAATAATAATCAAGGAATTCAATGACCACCTATGGTGAATTATTTTTTCCACCAAAGAACTAGAGGAAAAAAGTCTTGAAGATGGCATAACATAAATAATGGGAAGGAGGGCCTGCCGCAAAACCAAGAAAAGGAAAATAAGACAGGACCTGCACAACTGAAACAGAGGTTTGCCAGAGACACTATAGTCTGCAAGATCTTGTATCTAGTGACAGCTAGAGTAGAGTTTTCTTCCAAAAAAGTTCCTGAATGATCAGAAACTTAAAGGATTAACAATGAAAGTAATCAAGGTATATAGCCTGCCTATATAGCTTCACTCACACCACAAAAGCCATGATTTTAATTTCTGCTATCACTAGAACTCTATCTTGACATGCTATAAAGGTTACTGAAGATTCAATACTCTGGACTTTAAAAATCTGGCAAAGTCGATTCCAAATAATAGAAATCCACTAGAAACTCAGGTTATCCAAGCTAAGATTAGGCAGAGTAAACAACATCACCCAAAGGGAGGACAAAAGGCAGGGTTATGGCACAAGCATCCCATTAAGAAGTAAAGTTTAGTAAAAGTCAAATACATTCCAGTAACACAATTTTTTTTTTAATTATTCCCCAGTCAATGGACTTTTGCTTTGATTCCAATTCTTTGGAATTTGGAAATCTTACAAAAACTGCTGCTATAAAACTTTTGGTGTATATTAGACCTTTTTTCTCATTAGTCGCTTTCTCGGGCTATACTCCAATAATGGAATCTCTAGGTTTAAAAAAATGGAGATTTTAATCATTTTATCTGCATAATTCCAAACTGCTTTCATGGCTCCACCAATAAACTATTAGTGTGGATACCATTCCAAAACCCCTCCAACTTTGGCTATTGCTATTTTTGCCATCTCTTCTGATTTTGATGGCATGAGGTGAAACCCCAAGGTTATGTTGATTTCTATTGTTCATTATTAGTGATTTGGAGTATTGTTTCTTGTAGTAGTAAATACTTTGTATTTCTTTTGAAAAATGTTTCCCCATATCCTTTGATGACTTATTTAATGGGTCATGGCTACCTGGAATACTAAATCCTCAAAGAAGTTTGATTCAAATATGTTTTTTCCCTTTCAACTGCTTCCCTTCTTATTATATTAAACCTGTGCATTGATTGTGTGCATATAAAAGCTTTTTTGTTTTAAGTAATTAAAGTTATTTATTCTACCTTTTGCAATTGGCTTTATCATTTATTTTATGAAGAATCCGGCGTTAAATACTTTAGGCTTATATAAATAAAATATGGAGATGGAGAAGTAGACATTTTGTCTGATCTTTACAAACTTTTGTAACTTTGGACATATCAAAACAAAGCAATTTCAATTAGTTCCATGGTTTAGGACACTGAGAAAACAAAAGAAAGTTTAAAAACCCATTTACTCATTATTAATAATTAATTAATAGTTAACTAATGCCTGAGATTACTTATTGTAATTTTGAAATACAATTAATACGAGTATTAATGACTTGATCCAATACATTGATATGTACAAGGCTCTACTAGCCAAATGACTCACAATCGTTCAACAGAATGAAAGCCCCCACACCCTGGTATATGATATGCTTCTCTTCTAGTTATGTATTTTATGATCTTTAATATTAAGGTCATGTATCTATTTAAAATGTTTTGTGGAACATGGTATATTTGTCAAACTTACTTCCTACCAGACTACTTTCCAGATTTTCCAATTTATCTTTATCAAAAAAAAGAGTTCTTCCATAAGTAATTTATATTTTGCATGTCATCAAACAATAGGTAATTGAATTTCATTGTTTCTAACTCTCTCTTTTCTAGTATGTTCCACTGATTTATTTCTTTATATTTTTTAACAAATTCTAAATACATCTGATACTTGCTGTTTTATAATATAATTTGAGATCTGGAAATGCCATATGACCAACTTCCCTCTGACTTCTCTTCATAGTTTCATTTTTTTTTAATCCTGAATCTTTTGTTTTACCAAATGTTTATTGTCATGATTTTGTCAAGTGTGTTGTACAATTTGTGGTTGTGTGTGTTCCTCAATATATTCATTCAAGAGTATTTAATAACCTTTTCTAGGATGAAATCATAGGTCCTTGAAAATGGAATGCAAGGGAAAGTGTTTCAAACGTGTAGCTGTACATGGTGAAGTGCTATAAAAAATGAGAAAATTAGAGAAACTTCCATGAAGCCACATTGTAAATATGTTCAAGGACAAAAGGACATTGTAAGCATAATAATAAAGCAAACCACTTTCCTTCTCCAGTTTGGTAGAACTCTCTTCTTCTAAATGATATCTCCAAGATCATGATCTATAACATTAAAAAGACATATGCCATTATTTCAGTATCAATAAATGGCATTTCACTCATCCAGCTGCTAAATACTCTCAGTATCCCTTTACTTACTTTGAGTACCAAATCTACTATACATTTTATTCTGTCCTTTCTAGTGAAAAACTCATTATTCTTGGGCAAATAATAAAAGAATAAAATAAAAATAAAGGAACCCTAATTTCAAAATGGTCAATTATCATCATCTTATCCAAATGAAGCTGTAATTCTGTCCTTTTCTTGATCCTAGATGTTTCATCAACAAGACTTAAAAACAAACACTTTCCAAAAACCCCATTTTTTTTCATTGCTAGTCTCAGCTCATTAACAGCTTGGCAACTCTTGACATTATCCTGAAAATTCATTTCATATCAGAATATCTCCCCTTTTATATTCATCCTCTTACCACATAACTCTACTCATGCTTCATTTTGAAGTCACCTTTTTATCATAGCATTAATACTTTTTCCTTTCTTAATGTTCTTCTTGGGCAGAATCTCATGTCTCATGGACTGCCTTTTAGGAAAAGACATTAAAGCAGAAAAAATTTTTCTGAAAAAAGAAGAAAAAACTTTGATGTCACTTCCACTGGTAAGAGCAAATTCACTTCTAACATTGCACCTTTGGCTATGTAAAAGATTTTCTTTTACTCTATACCTCTGGCTTCTGAGGAGGCAGATGCTACAGCATCTGCAGAAGCAGTTGTCATGTCACATCTTTTTAAGGGTTATTCTGTGAATAGTAACTGTAAAAACTGGGCTGGACACAAGAATGATGATTTAGTGGTTGACAAAATTTTCATGTTCTTGAATTCAAGGTCTAGGACCTTCTCCATCTATGTCTTAGTGACTTATCAGACATATGAAACCTTCTGCCTTCAAAGAACTTTTCTACCTCAACTAGGCTACTAGATTCTGTTGACAAATTTTGTTTTCCTACCCCCACAAAAACTCTTGGATACAATTCCTTCTCTCTTCTCAAACAGCTGTCATCTTAGTTCAGAACTTTGTCTTTCCAGATCTAAATTACTACAACAGTCACCTACTTGACCTCTCTAACTCAAGTATCTCACCACTACACGACATCCTACTCTGCACCACCAAAGGAATTTTATTTAAGCACAAATTTGACAAATTTATTCAAAGAGTTTAGTGATAGGTAATAAGTGACTGAATTAAGATGGTATCTGAAAGGCAGCTAGGTGGTGCAATGGATAGAGCCCTGAAGTCAAGAAGACCTGAGTTCAAATGTGGTCTCAGACATTTAACATTCCCTAGCTGTGTGACCCTGGGCAAGTCACTTAACCCCAATTGCCTCAGCAAAAAGAAAAAAAAAAGATGGTATCTGAGTAAACAAAAGGAACAAATATAATGTGAGATGTGGAGACAGAAATCAGAAGATGGGAAAATTTATTGATATATATTTTAGGTAAAAATGAGATATCAAGAATATCAAGAAATTTCTTAATCCAGGTGATCGAAAGAATGAGTGCTCTCGACAGAAGTATGAAACTTCAGAAGCAGGAGGCTCTTTGGGGATGGGGAATGGGGAGGGAGAAGAGGAGGAAACAATGATTTCTCTTTTGAATATGTCAAGTATGAGTTATCTTGTAGGACACATCTACTTTCAAATATTCAAAAGAAAGTAATTGATTCAGCACTAATACTCAGGAAAGAAACTGGGTCAGAAATATAGGTGTGGAACTGATCATCATAGATAAGATTAATAAATTCTATTAACTGATAAAAACACAAAGAGAAAGGATGCATAGAACATAAAAGAGAGGTTCAAACAAAACATTACCATCTAGCCATAATTAGAAAGTTTGTTGTAAGGTTCACCTAGCAAGAAAAAAAATAAGAATGAATCTTAAGATAGGTAGAAAAAGAATCAAGAGAGCAGGAAGTCAAAAAAGCCCAGAGGGAAAAAAAAGTAGTCAATAGCTTCATATGCTGCACAGAAGTAAGAAAAAATAGAAATCCCCCCCTCCCCAGTTTCAAATTTTTGTTCTTACAATTTAGGAAGTAAGAAAATCCTTATTTATTTTACTTTTTCTTTTTTTTCTCTCTTGATTGATCAAACTAGAAGGAAGAGATGAAGATAAGACTGAATTAATGTTTCAATTGGGCCCAAATAACAGATATTCAAAAAGCTTAGAAGTTTTCTAAAGAAAATTTTTCTCTTCATTTTAAACTCACTCCAATCTTATTAGAAGCTGCTTTTTTCCCCTAATCAACTTTTATCAAATATAGATTAAAAAGATAAAACAGGAACACTTTTACCAGTACTCATTCATTTCTACATCAGAAAAAATTTTTAAATGAGTGAACTTTTTTCTTGGAGCCATAGAAAAAGGAGGGAAAAGTTGTTATTTAATTCTGAATTTCTCTAACTATCCCAATTTAGCCCTGGAAGACTTTCAAAACTAAATTGAAGATTGAACATTTTCTATCACAAAATGTCAAATTACTTCAAAAGGATATTTATGTGTGTATACACATGAATTACATTCAAATTTCCCTTGCCAACATTTGAGTCTTGTTTCATTTATGCTGTTTTTTTTTAACTAAACCAAAATGAGTATTTTTTTTTATTGTTGTCTCTCACTTGGAACTTTCATCTCCTTTAATTGTAATGTTTTATTTAGATAAAAGAATTGTTCCTAAGGAAAGCATTTAATTGGATCAGACATGGAATGTTAATTTAAACCTTATGACCATAGTATATGCCAATATAATATTCAGGTGTCCCTTTTGCTGGAGTAGGTGGAACTTTTAAACCTAGAGTTTTCTTTTATCAATTCCCACAGACTTTTTAGTGTATTAGAAAAAAGTAAAAGAAGGTAAGGAAATCATTCGCCTCTGGGTATTCTGTGAAATGGCTGAATGAGGGATTCAGTACTTCCTAGGAAGAGAAAAAAAATGAAATAAATTCCCTTTCCACTTTTAACTCGAAAAAATAATTTTCAAAAAAGGTTTCTATCCATTGCAATAAGGAAGGTCTTCAAGGTCTACCTTACATTCACATGCATGTTCACTACACAGCCTCACAGGTTGTTTTATGCATCTAATACTGAGCAAGTTCCAGTTCTAAGCAACAGTTCATGGATTAAAGAGGAAAGTATTCAAAATATAACAACTTTAAATCCTTTTACATGGGAATTTTAAGAGCAACAGTAATAAAAAATCATTCAACCCATCAGTCTCTAGATCAACAGCGATTTTTTCTAACATAGCTCATTTGGAAGAACATATTCACTGACCCCAATTTTATTGACCTTAAAGAGTCAATATAATAGAATTATCTGAACAAGACTGGTTAGCATTATGTAAGTGAAAAATAGGCAGAATCCATACCTAAGTAGAGGTTCAAATGGCATATTGGGTATTTAGTGAATAGTGATCTATTCCATCACTAGCTTCTGCTTAGAAATGGAAAGACCTGAGATCAAAGGTGAAAAAGGAAAACTGTAACATTAAGGACTTTGGAAATGAAAGTTTTTTGTGAGGATTGAGATTAATGCATAAATTGTTAATAACACCCCAATGGATGGGTGAGAGATGCTTTAGGCTGCTTTAAGGTCAGAAATCTCCAACTTCCAACCAAGATGGGTATATCAGCTTAGGCAGGCAGCCAAGCTTCCATAACTTTAATAAAATTGTAAAAATAGTACTGGGTCAAATAATAATCAAGAAATCCAATGACTATCTATAGTTAATAATTGTTTCCACCAAAGAAGTACACAAAAATGCATGCAAAAGCCTGTGGACAATGAGAAAGGAGCCTGCCAAGAAAACCAAGCTAAGGAAAACAAACCAAAAGCCCCACGGCTGGATCAGAGGTCTACCAGAAACACTATAGCTTGCAAGTACTTGTAAAGAACTTGATGAGGGTCTGAAATAAGGTGATATCTGTATGAGTGTAGAGAAGAGATTATATTGAAGAGTTTCTGTGCAGGAAGAAAGAATAAGATTTGACAACAGAATCTTTAGGCAGCCTTACTTAGGCAGAAAGTTATTTTTGAGAAAGAAAGATGGCTTCATGTTCACATAAGTCAAATTGCTTCCTCTAAGACATGACCCTAGACAGCTACAGTAGAATCTTTTTTTAAAAAAAGCACCTAAGTGGTCTTAAAGCATTGACATTAAAAGTAATCAGGGTCATTTCCCTCCCTATACAGCTTCACTAGGAACACAAAAGTCCATGATATTAGTCTCTGAGATCTTTAACACTCTTTCTTGACATAAAGGCTCCTGAAGATTCAGTTCTCTGGGCCTCAAAAATCTAGGGGAATCTGATCCCAGGAAGTAGAGCTCCACACAGGAATTCAGGTAGATGAGGTGATCTAGGTTGAGATAAAGCAGAGTTATAACAACTTCACCAAAAAGGAGGGGGGAAAGCATGGTCCTTACACTAGCACCAATTTAAGAAATAAAGCCAGGAAAAGGAACAAGTTACAAACCACTATAATAATAATGTATATTCCAGAAATAACCACAAATACAACTTAGAAAGAGAAAATAACAACTGGGGGCAGAGGGGAAGTTTCAATGAAGAGAGATTTTTAGGTGTTTCTTGTGAAGAAGCCTCAGCTCATTCTCACCCTGAGCATTCCTGTCATCATATTAACAATCCATGACACCATTTTATATTTATTCTCTTATTTCATGACTCTACTTATATTTCATCTCATAGTCACACTTTTTTTAAATCATGATTTTAATAGTTTTTCTTTGTATCTCCAAAATGTCCTTCTTCATCAGTATTCCATGTCTTATTGGCTGACCTTTAGGGAAAGACATTATGGCAGAAAATTTGTATGGGGAAAAAAACCTTTAAAAATACTCTTCATGGATGGACAGCTCTAGGGAAAATAGAATCACAATACCAAAATTTATGAGAGGCAGAATTATGATGAAAAGCCATTTTTTACACTTTTAATGATGTATATAACTATCATGTAGTCTGAACAATAAAAGATAAATGGATAAGCAGTACATAGAAAGATAGAAAAAGAATCCTAGTTTCTCCACTTAGTTACAATACCATATGATCCTTTGGCCCTTCCAAAGTAGATGTATTGCACACATTTTAAATTCAATAGAATCAAAATGAAATTCTTTACTTTTTCCTCCAAATACTTATTTCCCTACTTCATTTTATTTCCATCAAAATCCCCAGATTGCTTCCAGTCTTTCAAATTAGCAACCATATCAGTATCATAGATTCTTCATCTTCCTTCCCCTTCATGAATATGTAAATTACTTGAGGTGGAAAGAAGCATTTATTATGTTAATTTATTATGTGCAAAGCACAAATCCAAGGGAAATGAATATAGAAAAGCAAAAGTAACTCTCATCAAGAAGTCACAATCTAAGAGATAACAGGAGGCTTCAGCTACAAGGAAAAGAAAGACTCAATGGTTCTTAGGGCAAAAGAGCAATTGGTAAGGGATCTATCTTCTTTTATGTCATTTCCACTGAATATGTATACATATATTTGATTTGTCAAGTGTTTTAATATAATTAACATGTAGTGGATATCCTGCCATCTAGGGGAAGGGTGGGGAGTGGGGGGGGGAAATTTGTAACAGAAAGCTTTGTAAGGGTCAATGTTGAAGAATTACCCATACATATGTTTTGCAAATAAAATAATTTTTTTAAAAATGTCATTTCCACTGATAAAAGCATATTTACTTCTAACATTGCACATTGGCTGTGCAAAGGCTTTCTTTTCATCTATACCTGTGGCTCCTGAGGAGGCAAGTGCTTCAGCATTTGCAGAAGCAGCTACTACCTCTCATCTCCACAATTGTAGTTCCATAAATGTTAGCTGCACAAACTGGGCTGGAAGCAGAGATGATGGTTTAGTGGTGATATAATTTCCATGTTCTTGCACTCAAGGTGTAGGGCCATGTCTTAAAGACAGCAATTTGACTTATGTGAACATGAAACCACCTTTCTTTCTCCAGAATAACTTTCTGCCTAAGTAAGCTGCCTTAAAGATTCTGCTGTTAAATCTTATTCTTTCTTCCTGCACAAAAACTCTTCAATCCAATCTCTTCTCTACACTCATACAGATATCATTTTATTTCAAATCCTCATCTTCCCTCTCCTAGATTTCTGCAACAGTCTCCTACATGACCTCTCTAGCTCAAGTGTCTCACACAACTGCAGGACATCCTGCAGGACATTTTTTATGCCAAAATATTTTATTCAAGCATAAATCTGACCATATCATTCCCTACTCAACAAATGTTAATGGTTTCCCATTGCCTCATGGATCAAAAAAAAAAACCTTTTCTATTCAGCTTTAAAAGCACTTCATGAAATCCCCAGCCTCAAAAAATCTTTCCAGGCTCATTGGACATTATCAACTTGTCATAATTGGCGATACAGCAGAACTGTATTTCTCTCTATTTCTTAGACACAATATCATATCTCTTGACTTTGTACTGCTCATTATATATACCTTTATTTCACTCTCTCTTTATCTGTGTCTCATAGATTTTTTTTTTCTTTTAGATGCACCTAAAGTACCTCCTTCTGGTCCCTATATATTAGTTCTCACCTCTCATCACAATCATGTATTTAACGATTTTAGGTACATTTGTATTTATTTCCTTTAATTTTGTGCTATTTAAAAATGTGTTTTCATGTTCCTTTGAGTGTATATGAAGATGGGGAGAGTAGGAGTCCTCTTTTTCCAATTTCAGATAATTATACACTTTTACTCTCCCCTTCCCAACTTGGAAAGTCCTCAGTCTCTCTCCAATTAAAAAATCAGATTACTACTTTTGCATAATGGATGTTTTCTTTTAATTAATGAGTCTTATTCAATCATTTCTAATGCAGAAAAGTCTGTCTCTTTATTTAATGTCTATTATCAAATCTGAGGAAGGCTACTCATCTAAATTTGTTCAGCCATTGGCATGTATTGATTAATAAATTGATATTCTCAGAAGTCCAAACCTTTGATTACTCAGTCATTTCACCTTTTTTCAACCACATATTGCTTATATTTTTAATGAGGAGGGAAAGAGAGAAAGAAAGATCATTTAGAGCTCAAAATGAGAAATATTTAGTGAAATAAATGAAAATAGAAAGAAAAAGAAAAAAAGTAATGAAGATCAAAGATTGCCTCTCTGTACTCTAGATTATTAGGAATTCCAATAAGAGTCAGATGAGGGAGAAAAACTAGGGGCATTTGGAGAATAGGATTGTGCTCAGAGGAGCTGAGGTAGCTATTCCTCTTACTACCACCAGAATTTTTTTCTTGGAATGTCTGCCTGAAAACATATCAGAAACAGTCTGCTTGTTTTCAAGATAAGAATTACTTCCAACTTTTTATGGCTCTTATGGATAGAAAGAATGCTATCAAAAGACGCCTATAAAGCATTATCTTGAAGTGGTATTTTCACCATGCACAGAAGGGAAAAATGTAATTAGAGTAATGAAAAGATATTTAAAAGATAATAAAAGAAAAATGAGTTTGGATTTCCAGATGTTGACACAATACAAAGTAATTGCTATTTTCTAGAAATAGGACTTCATAAGACTATATATATATATACATGTATATATATATATATATATATATATATATATACCTATTAAAAGAGGTTTAAAGTAAAAAAAAAAGATGATAGAAAGTTAACTATTCACATCTACCAAAATAAATGGCATTTATCTGCAGCCAGAGAGAGTATTATGGAAACCTGAACGTGGATCACAACATAGTATTTTCACCTTTTTATTGTTGTTTGCTTGCATTTTGTTTTCTTTTTCATTTTTCCCTTTTTGATCTGATTTTACTTGTGCACCATAATAATTGTGGAATATATTTATAAAAGAATTGCACATATTTAACATGTTAGATTACTTGACACCTGGGGAGGAGGTGGGAGAAGGGAAGGAGGAAAAATTTGGAACACAAGGTTTTGCAATGGTGAATGCTGAAAACTATCTGTCCATATGTTTTGAAAATAAAAATCTTTAATCAAAAAAGAGGAAAAAAATCAAAATAAATGTCATAAAGTACGGCTAAAATGAAAATAGAAGCATAACAATTGAGAATACTTTCAAAAGGCCTTAAGACAGGTTAGAAGAAAGTACCAGAAATAAATTCGTGGGCTAAAAGTTCATATACAATTCCCAAGTTTAGGTAACAAACAAGAAGAATTATAGAGTATGATTCAAGAAGCAAATATGTCCTCATCTTTATGTCATGAAATCCATAACTGGAAAAAAATGTTTTCAATAAGACTATTACTATAAGACTACTAAATGTAGCCAGAGAAAAAAACAGATGGAGTGTGGTAAAATAGAACTGAAGTTATACTCACGTGAGGATATCCTAAAAACATAAGAACAAGAATCATAAAGACCATTTATCGTGGAGGAACTACCAGCAATTGTGTGCAGAAGATATTACAATGGCCTAAACAAAAAGCAATGAGAAACTTTCTATGGCAAAAAGTGAGGAGGAAATAAGGACCCTCTTTATAAGAGTAAAAGAAATGATTTTAAAAGCTGGCTTGAAATTTATCATCAAATAAATTAACATCTTGACAACTGATCCTATCACTTCTTGGCAAATAAGAGGCAGAAGAAATGTCAGGAGTGTCAGATTTTAAATTCTTGGGCACAAAAATCACTATTGACATGACTGAGGTCTTTAAATAAGTAGACATTTGCTCATTGGAAGATAAGCTATAGAAAACTGGAGGGAGCATCATACTAAAAAGCACCTTGCCTACAAAGTCACGTAACTGATTATGGGAATCATGAAATTATGATTTATTATTAATAATTTTTTATTTGTATACCTATTTTGTATTATATACCAAGGTCACATAAGAATTTTGGGGGAGAAAAGGTATCACAAAAAGAAAAATGTTTAAGAAGTCCTGCTTTAAACATCAAGGAGATTAAGTCAGTTGATAATGAAAGAAATGAACTCAGGATATCACTGGGAGGTCAAACACTGAAGCTAAAACTTAAAATCACTGGCCACTTAACTCATTGAAAATTCATTGAAAAAGACCCTGATTTGGGGGGAAATTGTGGCGAAAGGAAAAGGGGAGGGCAAAGGAAGAAATAAATATTATCACGAAAACAACAAACATGAGTGAGGACAGATTTCAAAAGATAGTGGAGGACTAGGGTACTATGGACCATGGGCTCACAAAGAGTCAGACATGACAACATTATGAAAAATTAAGAAAAATGATCAGAAAGTTGTCACAGACATGATATAGTGACAGGAAAACTTTAAATATTAAGACATCTCAAAAGTATTCTCTTCACCTCCCCCTTCTCTCTCAGAAATATTTTTATGACTTATTTTTACATCTCAAAAAATGTTTTGTATGTATCAGGTAGCATCCTGTGTGCTAGGAATAGAGAGACAATATTTCTGCCAAATTGCTAAATGGTTCCCCTTCTTGTAACAAAAGGAAAATTGTAAAAGATGATGGTTATAATGAGGAATGCTCCTTTTTTCTAAGATTTGCAGAGGAATACATTTTGTTCTTGGGTTTGTTTGTGGTTTGAGAAACAGGCAGTTTATTGATTTATATTGCTTTGCAGAAGATGAAACTTTTTCCTAAATCCAAAAATCATTTTAAAATGTGACATGATGGATACTGGGGTGCTTATGGTGTTACTGATTTAAGTTGTAAGATCTACATATTATGCAGTCCTCAAGTGCTCCCCAGTTACCAAAGGCTAGGTTAACAAGTTGGCTACGTGAACTGCTCAGGGATTATAGGGTCTTTAACACTGAATAGTTATAGAAACACTCAGGAGACTTCTAGTGCTATCTCTCATCCTTAGAGAATCCCAGCAAGTTTAGAAAGCTTGAATCTCAGAAGTAAAATAAAATGATGTAAGAATACAGCAAATATATCAACCTCAAAAAGAACTGAAGTACATACTTCAAAACTTGATTTCCTAAACACTTTGAATGCTGCAGCTAAAATAAAAAAGTGGCAAGCATAATTAAGAAAATATTGATGATTCAGTATAGTTAATGTGACTGAGAATATGGTGAGATCCTACTGGGACCAGAAATTAAAGAAAAGGAAAAGTTTTTGTCCACTGCATGTCACCATTGCATATATGAATACTGTTCATTTTTGAGAGCTTAATCCATCTCTACAAAAGCCTGTACGTGCCTGAATAGAAAACAGGTAGTCTCATCTCAAGCAATGGATTGAAGGAATGTATGGCATAAGAGGTATAAATTTCCATCTTTTTTATCAAAATGTAGATGCATGGTAATTTGTGCCCAAGATAAGGAAAAAAACTAACAAAATAAATCTTAAATGTCCAGAAATATTAAAAATTATATTAGCAAAGTTTGTTACAAATTGTATCTGCAATTTTAAACAGATTCTTGGGTATAAAAATCAAAGGCAAGTGTCGCAAAAATTAGAATGTGAAGGCTGATTTACATAAACTGTTACATCTTATCATTCTTTACTAACTTTTAGTACTCCAATTGTTGTACAATATAACCAGAAAGCATTCACTTTAGTTCTCCCATACTTACAAATTATCATTCAACCCACTCAGAACTAGCTTTCTTTATAGTCTAGCCAGATATAAAGTCACATATCCTTTGTAATATTCATTTATTTATTTATAATTTATATTATATATACATAACATAATATTCAGGCAAAACACTCTTTGAACTCAATTCAAGGTTAAAAAAAAGAAAAAAAATTCCATCTAACAAAACTCTTTCTTTAATGGTAAAATTCAGGAAGCACAAACTGTGCAGTTGAGGATTTCAGCAATTTGTCATACTTTGGGGTATAATGATCTTTCCAGAGCCTCTTAAGGTATATAAGCTATCTCCAAAAAGACTAACCACAAGAAAAAAAACTGATCAACAAAATTTACTAAAGTCGTAAAACATAATTCAGTGTACTAGGAGCTAGGAATTCAAACATAAATGGGAAAATAGTAGCTAACTTATGTGCACTATAGCTGGAAATAAAGGTTGGCTCCTCTTTCAGAAAGGATTTAAAAATCAAAAATAGGAGTTCATATTGGGAACTATGAGATTTAGTGAGTCCTGTAGGATTTAATGAGCAGAAGAGTGACTTGCTCAACTTTATGCTTTAGGAAAACCAATTCAGAAGATATGTAACAGATGAATAAAAGGGGAGAGCCTTGGACACCAATTAGGAAGATACTGCACTATTCTAAATAGTGACAAGAGTCAGAATAAGAGTGGTGAGTGAATAAATAAAAAGTGAAAGAGGCAAGTGTGAAAGATATTGTGGTGATGGAAGTGAAAACTAATTGATCTTGGGGATAGGGGATAAGTAAAAGTGATATGCAAAGAATAGCAGTAAAGTTATGAATCTGGTGACTGAAAGGAGGATGGCAATCTTGAAAAAATAAGGGAGTTCAGAAGCAGGGATCTAGGGGGAATGGGAAAAATAATGGGTAGATTTGGGACATACTGAGCTTTACATAGACAAAGAACATCCACTTGGAATGTCCAATACATGATGGAAAGCTTAAGCAACTGGGGTGGGCAATATACCTATGGGATTCATCATTATAGGCAACATGATCAAACCCATGCAAAATATTAAGGTCACTAAGAAAGATTATGAACAGAAAGAATAGAAGGATGCCTAAAACAGAATCTTGGCATAAATTTAATGAGAGGGCATGATAGGACAATAATGATCCAGCAAGAGACACTAAGAATTGTCAAATAGGCATTAGGACAACCAAGAGAGAATTGATTAACAAAAATACAGAGAAAAAAAACACTATAAAGACTGAGATAAGACTCAGTTGTGTCTAATACTACACAAATGTCAAGAAGGATACCTTTTGAGAAAAATCCATCAGATGTACATATTAATAAATTATTGATGACTTTAAAAAGGATGGTTTCAGTTAACTCAAGAGATTATATATAATATTATAGGGAGATTGTAAAGAATGAAAGAAGAGACAGGGGAGATAAAAAATAGGAATATCTAAGACTTTTATTTAGGATAGAAAAAAATAGAGTAAACAGGGAGTTTATTTCTGTGTTTATGCTCATAACATATATGCAATATCCCCCCTTGCAACCTCAATATTTATATCTAAGAACTCTCCTACAAATCTTCCCTATAAATTTCAAAAAGCATGAAATCATCCTTTGACTTGCCAGTTAGAAATAAGCTCTCTGTCTCCCTGAGCTTTGTTCTTCTCTCATGCAGTTATCCCATTTTTCTTTGAAGTATCATCATGTATATATATTACCTATTCCCCTGACAGACTGTAAACATTTTGAGTTCAAGAGATAATTCATTTTAAAAATAACTGGGTTTAAAATAAAGGCCAATACAGAGCAAGCTCTTGATTTGTTTTGTCCTTTTTAACTCCTTTGCCCCCATTCCCAAATACAAATGACTGCTTATATGACCTTGTAGATATTAATAATGGGTCGAAGAGGTATACTTTGGGAAATCATAAGTATATGAGGATGTGTGTGTTTAAGCTCCAGAAAAGTTTTAATTAGGGCAAAGTGAATCAAAATATGAAGTTGGTTTGGGGATGGGAGAAATAGTTTTTCCACAGGCTATATATTCTACACACAACAAGAGAAAGAACACAGAAGAGATGCTTTCGGGATTATTTTTTTTCATTTTAGGATAGATTTGCTTTTCAACATGACTGGTCTGGCATGGGTGAAATCAACAGGGAACTTTAAATTTAAAAGCTCATGTGGAAATCTAATGTGGCAGTGCATTCATCTGCATGGCATTTGTAGTCTATTAGACTAATTATAGTGTTAAAAATGTCTCAGTGAACTAGTCCAACATAGTGGGCATAGTTTAAAACTATTAGAAAATCTATATAATTCTCAGTCTTAAAGGATAAGAAAACAACCATTTGTTTTGAATGGCATAAGTCATGCCTTAGCAAAGGAAAATAGCAGTGCTTTAAAGACAGCATTGGAAGCAGGAAATCTGAATTAATATCTTGGTTCTGATATTCCTTAAAAAAACCACTGAAGAGGCAATTGACTTTTCTGAGCTCCAGTGTCATATATAAATTAGCAATGCAATTTTCTATCTAAAAAAAGTCTTATGATGAAAGTATTTCATGATAATGAAAATCATCCACTGAGAGTAATATAGCTACTATTATCAATTGTTTCAAAGTAACAATATTGTTCACAGGTTCTCATATAACCTGAGATCTGGAAGAGTCCTAAAAATCATCTACTTTCAGGAATTCTTTGCACTTTTTTTCATGTGGCACTTTGGCAATTTGATGAATCCAATGCATATTAATGAGAATCATTTCTCTAAAAGGTATTAAAATATTTAATATTAAAATGGAAACAAATTACAGAGAAATACATTTATCAAAATATTTTAGGTCCATAAACTTAAGGTTAAAATCCCCTGAACTAGTTTCATCACTTCAACTTTAAAAATAGGAAAATTAAAGCAGAAAAAAGAATTGTCATTTGTCCAATGTCACAGAGTGAGCCTCAATCAGTATTACTTGATATGTCCTTCCCTTCATTTGGCATCTCTTTCTTTCCTTTTCACAGAGAGAGTAGAGAAAATCCTACCCCTAGAACATGGCCAATTTCACTGTGGTGACAGGATTCCTACTCATGGGCTTTTCCAACATCTGGGAGCTACAGGTCTTACATGCCATCCTCTTCTTGCTGATCTACCTGGTGGCTCTAATGGGTAACATACTTATTTTCACCCTCACCTCTCTTGAAGGAAAACTCCATACACCTATGTATTTCTTCCTAAAGAACTTGTCCTTTTTAGACCTCTGCCTTATTTCCATCACAGTCTCCAAATCAATTGCAAATTCTCTAAGTCGCAGCTGCTCCATCTCTTTTTGGGGGTGTGTATCACAACTTTTTTTAATGATGTTATTTGCAGCATCAGAGCTTTTTCTCCTCACAGCAATGTCCTATGATCGCTATGTGGCTATCTGTCAACCCCTGCAATATGAAGTCATCATGACTAGAGGGACTTGTGTGAAGATGGCAGCTGCTTCCTGGCTCAGTGGAGGTTTGTTTGGGGCCCTGTACTCAGCTAGTACATTTACTTTGCCTTTCTGTAATTCCAAGGAAATCCACCAGTACTTCTGTGATGTCCCTTCCTTACTCAGGATCTCCTGCTCTGAGACACACCTTGCAATTGATGTCACTATGGCTTTTGGACTTGGTTTAGGGATTCTTTGCTTTATTTCCATAGCTATCTCTTATGCTCCCATATTCTCAACTGTACTGAAGATTCCAACTACAGAGGGTAAGTCAAAAGCCTTCTCCACTTGCCTGCCCCACCTCATAGTTCTCATGGTTTTTATCACAACAGGTGTCATTGCTTATCTAAAGCCACCTGAGGAATCTGACTCAGTACTTGATCTGTCATTGTCTCTGTTCTATACAGTGATGCCCCCAACCCTAAATCCCATCATCTATAGTCTGAGAAACAAAGATATAAAGAATGCTCTGACAAAATTCATAACCTGGAAATATTTCTCAAAGGAACTAATAATAAAGTCTTTTCCATGATTATGTGCTTGTGTGTGTATATACATATTCACATATATAAACACATTTTTATACATGTATTTGTGCATTTCGTGTTTCTATACATACATATTTGTATTTATTATGGTTTTTATATCATAGATATAGATATATCATTATGTTTATGATATGTTTACAGAGAAATACATTTATCAAAATATTTTAGGTCCATAAACTTAAGGTTAAAATCCCCTGAACTAGTTTCATCACTTCAACTTTAAAAATAGGAAAATTAAAGCAGAAAAAAGAATTGTCATTTGTCCAATGTCACAGAGTGAGCCTCAATCAGTATTACTTGATATGTCCTTCCCTTCATTTGGCATCTCTTTCTTTCCTTTTCATAGAGAGAGTAGAGAAAATCCTACCCCTAGAACATTTGTTTACTTATGTTTACTGACCTAAATTCATTCTTCCATGTCCATGTCAAGCTCACCAGTTTTAAAATGCTGACTCCCAGATTGTCTAGAGAATCATAATAAGATGTTTTTAAAATTGTTGTACACCCATTCTGGTCCTAAAAACAAAAGATTGCCACTTTACTGAAACAGTATATTTGAAGGTCCTCTGGTTAATTTATAATAACTTCATGGAATTTCAGAAAATATTATAGGACTTGAAAACAGATGAAGCATTTTAATGACAATGCACAACTTTCAGTAAAACACCAAATGTCATTTTCTAAGTGTTTGCACAAATCCAATATTGGATTGCCACAATAATTATTAGGAGTAGTTAGGAAAGGTATTTATTACCATTTTGTATTTAAGTATAAAAAACATTCAAGATCAACAGTAAGTGATGGCATTTTGGTTCAAATGTTTCATTTATTTTCAAATCAGGTAATATTTTCTTCTAGTTCATGTACTCAGGCTATTAAACAGTTGATATAGATTAATGAGTGGATCTTCAAATATGTTATTTTCAAATAAACAAATGTCTCAAAAAAGTATTAGTCTCTTGATTTTAACCTCAACTTTAGAACATAAGCAGAGGAATCCAGAATTGGGAAGGATATCAAAAGGTCATTCCTCTAGTCTAATCTGTACCTGAATTTGAAATCCATATACAGCATCAACAAGTCGAGGTCATACAAATTTCATTTAAGTTATGAAGAAAAACTTCATGCAAAAAAACTTCATCCATTCCACTTTTTCAGGTTTTTAGTTGTTCAGACACTTTCCAAATATTTTCTCACTAAGATTTTTACTAATTGCTCCTACTTCTACCAGTTCTTTCACTCCACTGAAATGTAGGTTGTTTTAGGCTTGTTATACTGGGAGCTTGAAAGGGCAAGTAAAACACAAATAACTGACAAAATTAGTCACGTATTCTGATCATACCAATTTTGATATATGAAATCCTATTTAAAGAGTAAGATTCTTATAAGTGAAAGTGAAACAATGTCTTTGTGTTGTCATTAATATACAGAAATACATTTTTGCTATTAATATGTTATTTGACAGACTGTTCCTTTATGTCCACATTGGAATAAAACAAATATATATTGGAGATCATGCTTTAAGATGTTCAGCTAAGCCTGTATATTTAAATTTGAGTTTAAAGTTTCTTTGAATATATAATCTTACAGAGGACACAAGAAAGGAGCTTTTATGTTAAATTTTTTCATATTCACATACATACACATACAGTAGGTGATACTGTGGGTAGAATACTGGGCTTTAAGTCAGGAAGACTTGATTTCAAATCTAGCCTCGAAAATTTCCTAGCTATGGGAACTTGAACAAGTTATTTAACTTCTGTTTGCCTTATGGATTGATGATCTTCTTGAGAAGGAAGTGGCAAACCACAACAGTGTCTTTATCAAGAAAACCCCATAAACCATGATCCATGGAGTCCCAAAGAATCGGACATGATCAAATGAATAAATAACTTATGTATAATATTATGTGCAATATTTCATTAATTTGTATTATAGAATTACATATGAACACATTATATGTTATATAACATTAAATATTAGTGATAGTTTGATAAATCCAAAAATATATTTTGACTACTTTTTAAAATATAGTCACATGTTTGATTTGGACACAAGGAAATGTTGGGGGAGAAAGAGGTTTATGAACCATTACTGATGTGTTTGAATGAATGCACTCCTTATCTAAGATTCCCATTTCAAAAAAAATTTTAAAAAGAAGACGACTAAGTGATGAGAGTGAAGAATATGGTACCTGCAAAACTAACTAGGGATTCAGAGTGGTCCAGTAATAACTATAATGTCCAAAATACCAATGTATGTTTTTCAGAATGGAGACAAAAGATAATTCCTTGTCTCCTAATCAATTAAATTGTTAGAAAGCCCAAGAGATGGGAAAGCTCTAAAGGATGAAGTAGAAGGGAAAATATTCTCTAACCAGACAAGAGTTGAAAATAAATAGAAAATTAAATGTGTGATAATGCTCTCTCTTGGATGTATACACCAAAACTGACAGAGAACACTTGATATAGGTTGTTCCATAAGACAAGACAACAATATGTCCCATACCTGAAAGTGACAAGAGGAGATGGAGACAAAAGTAACTGTTTATCTAGTTCTCACTATCATTGAAATCCAGCCATTTTGAAACTCCATATATTCTTCAATAAACTTCATTACAGCTTGTTGAGAATTAATTCATTTTTTTCTTTCACTTCCCTAATGTGCCTGCCTGTTTTCCATATAGCAATAGAAATAATGATTGGCCATCACATATTAATAACTTCTTTGACTCACAATTTTAAGTCACTGCCTGAAAACACATTAATTTCAATTCATCAAGGACAACTAGAAGTTCACTGATAATATTTCTGCCAAAGTCTTCTCTCTCAAGGAGTTTGTCTTCAAATAAGGGAAGACAATCAAATGAATTCATATGCAGGAGAGATGAAAAGGCTTTAAGTTAGGACAGCAAGACAGGAGGTAAAGGATCTTTTAAATGTTATTTCCATTTGTAAAACCATATCCATTTCTGCTTCATAACTGATAGCAATGGCTATTGAAAAGACACCTGAATAAGGAGAGATCTGATCTTCCATCCATAAGAATAATCGCCTAGATGGCAGCTGTAGGCGGAAACAGAGAAGATCAAAACTCACACTATTTCAACAACAGTTGGGCAAAGTCCAGCACTCTCTGTAAGTTTAAGAAAAGTATTGATTGATGTAGAGGTCAGAGTCTGACTTACTTGGCACATGAAGTCTCCTATCTTCCCTGTACATTATACAGGTAAGCTGTTAATTTTAATCAATTGCAAAAACTTGTCCTTTGGTCACTTCTCTTCACTCACACAGCTATCACCTTAGTCCAGGCTTTCATCACCTCTAGCTTAGGCTACTGCAACAATCTCCTACAAGCCTTCCCAGATTCAAGTGTCTCATCACTAGAGAACTTTCTACACACAAGTGACGAAATTTTACTTAAGAGAAAATCTGACCATATCACTATCCAACTCAATCAATTCTACTGCCTTTTTATTGCCTAAAGGATAAAATATAAACTCATAAATTCATCTTTTAAAGCACCTTATAAGGATCTGAACTCACATCAGTTTTTCCAGGCTCTTTAAACATTATTCCTTAACCAATACTTTAGTCAGCTGAATTGACCTTCACTCTATTCCCATACAATACGTCATCAACTTTCTCCATGTCTTTGCATTGAACATTCTACATGACCTGAATTCAATCCTTCATTAATTCTGCCTCATGAAGTCCCTTGTCTTTTTTTTATGATACAGAACAAGCAACATCTTTTGAATGAAGCCTTTTCTAATCTCCCCCACTGGTGTATTCCATCACAATTTACCATGTATTTAAGCACTGTTTACATTAATATTTGTTCTCTTTTTATTTATATTACAAAAATTTATTAATGTATTTGGTATCATTATCTTTAGAACATAAGCTTCGTGAGAGAGGGGGTTGCTTCATTCTTTGTGATTGTCTTATTACAGTTTATGTCATCTGACACATCATAGATATACAATAAATACTTCCTGAATAAATCATTTATTCTCATCTTTTCTCTCGCCTTCTAATCTACCTGAATTTTAATGTTCTCCTTTGTGGGCTATAGTCAAACCTGTTTCTTCCATATCAACTGTAAACAACATGAACTTGAAGTTTTTGAAATACCAACTTTCCTCTCCCTCTTCTTTAAGATTTGATATTGTTTCCTTAATCATTCTTCAATTTCGTTTTTCTCAGAAAAGTTGTCACAGGTGAAAAGCAAGGTTTTCATTATTAGTCTTATTGGTTTAAACTCTACATAAATACACACAAAAAAATAAATTGTTAGATTATTAGAGAAAAGGAAAATTCCTATAAATTGTTAATGATTATTCATTGAGGAACCCTGTTGCAGTCCAGTTCTTGTAGTGAACTGAAGAGTGTGACAGTCAGGAGGCCAGGCAGAGAGAATCTTGGTTTTCGACTCTTTGAAGTTTATTGATCAGAGAGACAAATATATATACACCAAATGCTCATAGGTTTGATACAAAGTACACTCTTTTAAAATTTCTATAGCTCCAACAAAATCTACTATGATGTAAATGATTAAACCCCTTAAGCCCCGGATCTTGGCTACTTAGACAAAGATATAAATAGTTGAGATATGCATCAGAGTTAGTCTCCTTATGGACATTCTTTCCTATCCTAAGTTCAAAGGTTTGCCTTTAATCCAAAGAGTTTGTATTTTGCTTCAGTCACTAGATCATTAATTTATTATATTGACAAGCAGTCTCTGCTATTTCAATAAGAAAAGGGAGATTTGGTGAGCCAAGTTACTGTAAGATTCAAGACCTGGAATGGATTCTTACCTCCTGGCCCTCTACAGAACCCCTAGACAAATTTTGAAAAGCTAATAAATTAAGATAACATACACATCTATCAAAGTAGTAGAACATAAAATATGATCCTGAAAATCATCAGTATTTTCTTTGGAAACTTAACAGTCACATCCTTGGGGGGAGGGGGGGAGGGAAAGAGCGAAGACGTGACTCTCTGTGTCCTCCTCTGACTTTCTCTCAAATCAACAGCAAATTAAGCCTCTGAACTGATTTTTAAGTCAAAGAACCCAGAAATATTATGACTATGAAACATTCCTTGCAGAAGGTACCTTTGAAGAGCTTCATAGCAGGTCTGTTTCAGTTGGGCAGGGGTTTGAGCAGTTTGCTGAGTGCTGCTCCAGGAGACAGGGCAGGAAACTGAGTGGGACTCATCATGGCAGAAACTCTAAACAGCTGGGGAGTGTATCTGAGGCTCTGAGGCTCTCAGGACACTCTACCCCGATTGCAAGCAGGTGCTTTGGCAGATCTGCCTTTGTAAAAGGTAGATTGGAACCCTCTGCAAACACAAGGTCCTAGCCCAACTGGCCAGCACCAGAAGTTAATTATCTGAATTGCCCCAGCCACAGCTTCTCAGCTTTAAACAGACCCCAAGTTTTTGTGTTTTTTTTTTATTTTGTTTTGGTTTGGTTTTTTGTTTTCTTTTTTTGAAATGAGTAAGAAACAGAAGAGAGCTCTCACCATAGACAGCTTCTATGGAGAGAAAGAAGGGCAGACCCCCAGATCCTGAGGTTCCCATAGGCAAAGCAACTCCAGAGATAGCCACAAAGGGAGACGTGACCTGGTCACTTATTCACAAGGCCTTCCTGGAAGACTGCATAAAGAATCTCAAAAGAGAACTAGATGATAAATGGGAAAATGAATTGAGATCAGTGCAGGAAGGATATAATGCCCTGCAAAAGAGATATGATAAAGACACCAATTTATTGAAAAACAAAATTGGTGAAATGGAAAAGGTATGCAATGAACAAAATGGCCAGTTATAAAAGGAGCTAAAAAAAGGTAACTGAATAAAATAATACATTAAAAATTAAAATTGAACAAATGCAAGTGAATGACTCAATAAGACTTTGAGAATCAGTCAAACAAAAACAAAAAAATGAAAAAATAGAAGAAAATATGAAATATCTCCTAGGAAAAACAACTGACTTGGAAAATAGATCTAGGAGAGACAATCTAAGGATTATTGGACTTCCTGAAAGCCATGATGAAAAAAAAGAGTCTAAACACTATCTTTCAGGAGATCATGAAAGAAAACTGCCCTGATATTTTAGAATCAGAAGGCAAAATTGCCATCAAAAGCATCCACCGATCACTTCCTGAAAAAGACCCCAAAATTAAATCCCCAAAGAATATCATGGCTAAATTTCATGATGATTGCACCAAGGAAAAGATATTGCTAGCAGCTAGAAAGAAACAATTCAAATACTGAGGAACTGTAATTAGAATCACACACAATCTGTCAGCCTCCACATTGAATGATCAAAGGGCCTGGAACCAGATATTCCAAAAGGCAAAGGAACTTGGATTATACCAAGAATAACCTATCCAGCTAGAATGAGCATTATCTTCCAGGAAAGAAGATGGTCATTTAATGATATAGGTGAATTTCATCTATTTCTAATGAAAAGACCAGATCTGAACAAAATATTTGACCTCCAAACACAGAACTCAAGAGAAGCATAAAAAGGTAAAAAGGAAAGAATTCTTGACAACTATATTTCCACTATGGGCATACTTAAAGATTGGGGGTATAATTTGATATTACTTTGATGATATGAAAAAGAAAATTAGAGGTGGAAAGGCTATTATACTGGGAAAAAGAGGGAAAAGGTGGTAAAATAAGGTTTAAAAAAGGAGGTAAAAATAAGGTTAAAATCTCATGAAGAGGTAAATAAAACCTAATATAATTGAGGGAAAGAAGGGAGGGAGATGAGCATTGTGTAAATCTTATTCGCATCAGATTGGGCTCTAAAAGAGTATATCAGACACATTTGATTTCATAGAGATACTTGTCCTTCTTTATAGGGAAGTGGGAAAAGGAAAGGAGGAAAAGAAAGGGATAGACTATTAAAAGGGAAAATACAAGAATCAGGGGAAAGGAGTAAAAGAGAGGGAGGGACTCTAAAGGGGGGAGGGCTGTTTGAGTGAGGTGGTCATCAAAAGCAAAATACTGGGGAAGGGGGAAGAGAGAAAGAGAAAAGGAAAGAGAAATACATAACGGGTAAATAAGATGACAGGAAATGCAGAATTAGTTATTTTAACTGTGAATGTGAATGGGATGAATTCTCCCATAAAGTGGAAATGGATAGCACACTGGATTAAAAGCCAGAATCCAACAATATGTTGTCTACAACAAATGCATCTAAAGCATAGAGACACATAAAGAGTGAAGGTAAAAGGCTGGAGCAGAACCTATTATGCTTCAGGTGAACAAAAAAAAAGCAGTGATAGCAATCCTGATCTGTAAAAGCAAAGATACATCTAATCAGGGGCAGCTAGGTGGCATAGTGGATAGAGCACTAGCCCTAAAGTCAGGAGGACCTGAGTTCAAATCTGGTCTCAATCACTTCCTAGCTGTGTGACCCTGGGCAAGTCACTTAATTCCAATTGCCTCAAAGAAAAAAAAGCAAAAAAAAAAGGATCTAATCAAAAGAGATAAGGAAGGAAACTATATTTTACTAAAGGGTACCATAGATAATGTAGCAATATCAGTACTAAATATATATGCACCAAGTGCAATACCATCCAAATTCCTAGGGGAGAAATGAAGAGAGATGCAAGAAGAAATAGAGAGCAAAACTTTACTAGTGGGGGATCTCAACCTTGCTCTCTCAGAATTAGATAAATCAAACCACAAAACAAAAAAGAAAGAAATTAGGGAGGTAAGCAAATTGTTAGAAAAGTTAGTTATGATAGATCTTTGGAGAAAATTGAATGGAGACAGTAGGGAGTTTACTTTTTTCTCTGCAGTTCATGGAACTTATACAAAAATTGACCATGTGTTAGGACATAAACACCTCAAAATCAAATGCAGAAAGGCAGAAATAGTAAATGCATCTTTTTCAGATCATGATGCAATAAAAATCACATGCAATATAAGGCCAGGAGAAAATAGTCCAAAAATTATGTGGAAATTAAATAACCTAATCCTAAGGAATGAATGGGTGAAAGAGAAAATCATTGACACAATCAATAATTTCATCCAGGAGAATTACAATAATGAGACAACATACAAAATTTGTGGGATATGGACAAAGCTGTTATAAGGGGTAATTTTATATCTCTAGATGCTTACTTTCATAAAATAGAGAAAGAGAAGATCAACGAATTGGGCTTACTATTAAAAAAGCTAGAAAAGGAACAAATTAAAAACCCTCAATTAAATACCAAATTGAACATTCTCAAAATAAAAGGGGAGATTAATAAAATTGAAAATAAGAAAACTATTGAATTAATAAATAAAACTAAGTGTTGGTTTTATGAAAAAACCAACAAAATAGATAAGCCTTTAGTTAATTTTATTAGAAAAACGAAAGAGGAAAATCAAATTGTTAGTCTCAAAAAATGATAAGGGAAAACTTTCCTCCAATGAAGAGGAAATTAGAGTAATAATTAGGAGTTACTTTACCCGACTTTATGCCAGTAAATTTGATAATCTAAATGAAATGGAAGAATATCTACAAAAATATAGATTGCCCAGGTTAACAGAAGAGGAAATAAATTATTTAAACAGCCCCATTTTAGAAAAAGAAATAGAACAAACTACTAATCAACTCCCTAAGAAAAAATCTCCAGGGCCAGATGGATTTAAATGTGAATTCTACCAAACATTCAAAGAACAATTATTTCCAATACTATATCAACTATTTGGAAAAATAGGGAAAGAAGGTATAATACTAAATACCTTCTATGATACAGATATAGTGGTGATAGCTAAACCATGTAGGGTGAAAACAGAGAAAGAAAACTATAGATCAATTTCCCTAATGAATATTGATGCAAAAATTTTGAATAAGATATTAGCAATGAGATTACAGAAAGTCATCACCAGGATAGTACACTATGGCTAAGTAGGATTTACAACAGGAATGCAGGGGTGGTTCAACATTAGGAAAACTATCAGCATAATCAATTATATTAATAACCAAACTAACAAAAATCATATGATTATCTCAATAGATGCAGAAAAAGCCTTTGATAAAATCCAACACCCATTCCTATTAAAAACACTAGAGAGTATAGAAATAAAAGGGCTTTTTCTTAAAATGATTAGTAGCATCTACTTCAAACCATCAGCAAACATCACATGTAATGTAGACCAACTAGAACTATTCCCAATAAGATCAGGAGTGAAACAAGGCTGCCCACTGTCACCATTACTATTTAATGTTGTATTAGAAATGTTAGCTTTGGCAGTAAGACAAGAAAAAGAGATTAAAGGAATTAGAATAGGTAATAAAGAAACCAAATTATCACTCTTTGCAGATGACATGATGATATACTTAGA
Organism: Myrmecobius fasciatus; assembly: GCA_023553655.1. Taxonomy (NCBI): domain Eukaryota; kingdom Metazoa; phylum Chordata; class Mammalia; order Dasyuromorphia; family Myrmecobiidae; genus Myrmecobius; species Myrmecobius fasciatus. Next base: position 29,136 of record JAJPUD010017719.1, read on the forward strand.
GAACCCTGGAGACTCAACTAAAAAATTACTAGAAACAATTCACAACTTTAGCAAAATTGCAGGATACAAAGTAAATCCACATAAATCATCAGCATTTTTATATATTACCAACAAAGTTCAGCAGCAAGAGATACAAAAAGAAATTCCATTCAAAATAACTGTTGATAGTATAAAATATTTGGGAATCTATTTGCCAAGGAAAAGTCAGGAACTATATGAACTAAACTACAAAACACTTTCCACACAAATAAAATCAGACCTAGCCAATTGGAAAAACATTAAATGCTCATGGGTAGGCCGAGCAAATATAATAAAAATGACAATAATAATGTGCTATTCCTTTTAAATATACAACAAAATTATCATATGAATTTCTTTTTTTTCTTACCTCACCCTTTCCATACCAAGGTTACAACCACCATTAAGTGCATCTATATCTCTATCTGTATATATGTATATTCATATGTGTATATATATGTAAAAATATTTTATGCACACTTCTATTTATCAGTTCTTTCTCTGGATGCTGATAAAGATACAATTAATATGTTCTTAGGGTCTAATTGGATTTTTAAAATAGCTTATTTAATAAAATATATATTTTAAAAAATCATTAATTAAAAATAACTAGTGACCTTGATATAGGCAAACAAGAAAGATTTCAAGTCAATAAGCCAAGAAAAGCCATGAGTGATTTTTAACATTTCCAGTTCAAAAAAAAAAAAGAAAGAAAGAAAAGCAATAGTACAATCATGGAGACCTTAGTGTTTATCCATATGAGTGGTGTTTCCAGGGTATTAACTTCCTCAGAGAAATCTTGATGTCCTTGTTCCTTAGGCTATAGATTATAGGGTTCAGGGTAGGGGGCACTACTGTGTAGAATATAGAAAACAATGGATCCAGAACAGAGTCAGATTCCTGAGATGGCTTTAGATAAACTGTGACACCTGTTGTAATAAAAATAATGAGAACAATGAGGTGGGGCAAGCAAGTGGAGAAGGCTTTTGACCTACCCTCCGTAGTTGGAATCTTCAGCACAGTTGAGAATATGGGAACATAAGAGATAGCTATAAAAATAAAACACAGAATTCCCAAAACAACCCCAATAGCCAAAGTCACATCTACTCCAATGTGTATATCAGAGCAGGAGAGTCTGAATAATGAAGGAAAGTCACAGAAGAACTGGTGGATCTCCTTGGATCTACAGAAAGGCAAAGTGAATGTACTAGCTGAGTACAGAGTCCCAAACAAACCTCCACCAAGCCAGGAAACAGTTGCCATCTTCACACAAGTCTCTCTAATCATGATGACTTCATAATGTAGGGGATGGCAGATGGCCACATACTGGTCATAGGACATCATTGTGAGGAAAAATAGCTCTGATGCAGCAAAGAAAATCACTAAAAAGAATTGTAATG
>JAJPUD010017720.1:0-11626 GCA_023553655.1 Myrmecobius fasciatus
ACTCCTCTCATATGTCCCTTGACTCTTTTCTTCTTCAGATTAAACTTCCCCAGATTTTTTCAATCAATCATTTGTATGATATGATCTTGGGACCTTTTCCTCATCCTTGTTATATCAGAGACAAAGAGAAAAAGCATTCCAGGCATTGGTGATAGCTTCTGAAAATGCAACAGAATCAGGAGATGGAGTATCATGTTCAAGAGACAAGGACACCATTAGATTTTATTAGGTTATTTCCCAGTGTTCTAGTCATGATCTTTTTGAAATCTGATTCAGTCATCCCATGTCAGCTGTCTGTTTTACCTTTATGTTTTCTGCCTACTTGGTGCCATCTATATATTCATCCAAAACTTCAATAAAAACTAAATAGCATGTGGACAAGCAACGATCTGGAGAACTCTATTAAATACCTTACATATTAACAGTAAATGATATATTAATATGATTTTGTTTATGTAAAATTTTCAATTTATGAAATACCCTCTTAATCTTACGAAACTCTCCTATATGTGCATTACATGTATTAGCCAAACTATGTTCTAGATCATACCTTGTGCTTTCCAATCTCCTTGCTTAGAGAATACTATTCTTTATGGCTAAAATATTATCCCTTTGGCTTTCGAATTGTTTGGTTCTTAGGAGTTCTTTAAAGCCTAACTGAGATGGTATCTCCTTTAGCTATTCTTCTCTGATCCTCTAATTTGTGACAGCTCTTATTCTCCTTAGGTTTTACATTGAACTTTGTTTTACATCCCTCTGCTGCATATATTCTATTGCATAGTATTATAATTGTTCAATTATATATCATATCTAACTTCTAAACTTAAAGTTCCTGAAGTTAAGGATTATACCTTACTTATCCTTTTCTTATTATTACCTAGCTTTATACTAGGTATACATTATGCATTCAATAAATGTTTATTTTTTTATTTAACAAATTTGATATTAATTTTTAATTTTTATTTAAAACTTTTTGTTTCAAATTTTCTCCCTTTCTCCAGTCCCTTCCCTACCATTGACAAGACAAACATATGATGTTAGTTAGATATGTGAAATCATGGAAAACATTTCCATATTGACCATATTGCAACAAAAAAAAGCAAAAAAAAAAAAAGAAGAAAAAGAAAGTGAAAATACATATACTTTAATCTGTTCTCAGAGTTCATCACTTCTCTTCCTGGAAGTAAATAGCTTTTTTCATCATGAGTTCTTTAGAATTGTCTTGCATCATTGTATTGATCTGTGTAGCTCAGTCTTTCATAGTTGATCACCGTTACAATATTGCTGTTACTAAAAATGATGTTCTGGTTCTGCTCATGTCACTTTGCATTAGTTCACATACTTCTTCCTATGTTTTTTTCTAAAAACATTCCCCTCATCATTTCTTCTAACACAGTAGTATCCCATCACAATAATGTACCATATATTCTATATATGGTCTATATGTACTATAACTTCATCCATTTCCCAATTAATAAATATTTATTAAATTAACTTGAACTTTTTATAAATCAATATAAATATATATTGGATGATCCTTGAGGTCTTTTCCAACTCTAAGTTTATATGGTAATTATTTTGTGATAATGTAGGTGAGTGTGTATAGATTTTCATAGTTATTGTAACATATGCCGACTTACTTCATTGTTACTATATGATGAAATATTAAACTTTCTGGATTATTTAAATGGGAACAAGAGAATAAATAACATTTGCAATGAATCATTGTCCTGCAAAATTCAGGAGAGAGGTTGTCATAATTGTAATAATGGATGGGTCTTTTTTTAAACTAATTGTGTTTTTGCTTTTTAAATTGGTATTTTAAATAAAGGATGATGTTTAGAAAGGGCATGCTGCAAATAAGAAACATAAACATTATGTCTATGGGAAAAGGTCTACTAATAAACCCCCTCTACTATCACTGTGTTATTTTGCTTTTTCTCCAATTATAGATGCACTAATCTTTTTGGAGTTGGAACACTGTTATTTGTTTCTCAGATTTAGTACACATTTCCCCTTCCTTTTAAAAGTACTTTATGACACATATTTGTACTTTAAATTGAATAAAATTTACTTTCCTTTCAAAATTCTAGGATTCTTTTGCTATTCCTTTGAGATATTTACAAAGGTCTTTTGGTGTCACAAAATAGGATAAGGAAGTACTGCTATCAATTATTTTTAACGGTGGAATGTTGAGAAATTATAAATTTTGAGGGGAAGGACTATTTCATTTTTGTCATTCTTTATCAAGCATCTAGCATACTGAGACATAGCAATTCTTAATAAGCATCTGCTACATTGAATTGAATAAAATCTTAGAAATGGAAGTAACTTCAGAGGTCATCTAGTCCAACTTTCTGCCCGATTCAGGAATCTGTTGCACAGTACACCTAGCAAATAGGCATCCAACAAATACAGGAATGTGGAAAGAGGATATGAAGTGTCATGTATGAGGAACAGTAAGAAGGTAAACATATCTGGATTGAAGATTGTGTGGAGGAGAATAACATACTTTAAAAAGGTCTCTACTAAAGTAATGGCTTTGCCTTAGACAACATTGCTAGTTATATCTGTGATCCCATCTTCTCTCTGTCCTCTGGCAACAATTATTACCCTTAATTCCCCTCAATTTTTAGTCCTATCTAGTAGATAGTTTCCTATCTACTAACACCATATATCTTGACTACAACAATGTGTAGGTCTTTCCCATCCCGAGAAAACATTCACTAGACCTGCTGTTTCCTCAGTATTTTCCATGTTATCCCACGCCTTCTTTCTTTCATAGCCAAAATCATAGAAAAAGCTTTCTCTTTTTTTGTCTGCTCTTTCTCTCCTATCACTCACTTCTCAGTCCTTTGGGTATGGCTTTCAAATCTCATCATTCAACTGAAACTATCCTCCTCAAACTTAACCATATTCTCTCAGGTGGATGAGGCCTAAATAAAACATAACTTCCTAGAATAAGGTGTATTTGCATATATCTATGTGATGTGTGTATGTGTATGTGTGTGTAAAACTAAGGGAAACAGACTCAAAGTCAGATTATCCAGCATGTTTATAGTGAAAATGGCATTTGAAAATTGAGAATAGTTCCTTCCTCCAAAACAACAGCAGCAACAACTGTTTTAGAAGTAAAGTAATTAAAAGATACTCTAGTATATTTTCAAGATATTTCAAAAAAGAGAATCCCAATATTAAAATATTATGTATGATATCATTACCAAAAATAACTAAGAAAACATCACTAAATATAGACATAGAGCTGTTTTTCTATATTTACTAATGGAAGTAATATTTTAATGAGAATAATCCTATTTAAAAATATACTAGATGAAAATATGAGAAGGAAACAGGCAGACTTTTGAAGATGAGTTTCTACAGCAAAATCTAACCTCACATTTTATTAGAAATGTAGGAAGTACAAGATCTTATGTATATTTTGCTATTTTTTAAAGGATTTGACTGAATATAACAAAATATAGATTTAAAGGCTCTCTTCCATATCTCATTCATATATTAAGATCATATAAAATGAAATATTTTACTCAGTGATCCTCTAGTTATTGATATCAATTAAAGTATAAAAGGAGATATATACTTGTCAGATGTATTCATCCTTATTATGGTAAGATGTGTTGTTCACCCAGAAGATGGATGTCATATTATGTGAGATTCTCTAGGTGTCCTATTTACAAACATTACAGACATTTACAGTTAAGCCTTAGGAACAATGTGGGCCCTCCTCAAAGAGATCAAAGATTTACTCAAAAAGGATCAATCTAGAAATCTACATAGAAAGATCATTAATTGTGCACATTAAAACAAGTCCTTCTAGTTCAATGCATATTTCTTGAACAGTCACTGCAGATGGAAAATGAATGATCCCAGAAATGAATAGGAGGCAAGCAGGCTAAATTGTATTTGGAAAACTTCAATGCTTTCACTGCTCCCCACCTATCTCATTGTACCAAACTTCAAAAATATATAATTTTTGGTGATAGTATAGTGATTCATAGAGTGCCATCTTCTCTGGAGAACAAAATTGAAGATGAAAATAAAAATTAGTGGAAAAGTTCAAGGTGAGTATAAGTAGACTACAGCATGTTATCAATGATGACTTGTATGTTAGAATTGGTATAAAACACAATAAAGATGAAAGCTGTTTATATAGCGAAAATAAAGAATAACATGAATGAGTCTAATTGTTTTACCTGGCATATGTGAAATATTAAATATTAGAAATACCCATAGAAAAGTCTGTAATATATAGGGTGAATCCCTGATGGAGTTTTGAAGGAAATTGATTAGAAGTATCCTGAATGAGAAGGCATGAGTGACTTAAAAGATCTACAAGGCTAGAGTGTCCCCATTAGTGAGATTCCTGAAAGAAATGAAATAAAATTTTAGTGATTTATACCTACAGACCCAAAAGAATCATCAAGTTGGAAGCAACTTTGAAAATCATCTAATTTCAACTTCTTATGAAGAAACTGAAATCCTAAAAAGTTGTAACTTTCCCCAGTTAGCAAGGAACAGGACTGATGTTTTTGACTACCAGTTTAGTGCCTTTTCCCATTGATAAATTTTCACTCAAATCTTGCCTGATAATAAGTAATCACTTATTTATATTTTTTCCTATGCTACTCTTTGAAACTCTAAGATTTTAAGTATCTTTTATGTGCTTTTTCAGTGGTCTCATCAACACTGACTCATCTTCCTTATTTAGTGTGTTATTATTGTGATAACTAACTTTTTCTGAGGTGCTTTCCAGATTCTGTTATGATCCCTTCCTCGCAACATGATATTTTTCCGTTTGCTTTTCCTGCTAGAGAATAGTGTCTTTTAGATGCTTCCAGCCTTCTTACTATCTAGCTAAAAGTAGAAAATTAGTTGTATACATTTATCACCTTCAGAGTATATTTCAGAGGTAATTGTGCCTTTTAATAAGACAGCTTCATCCAGCTATAGAATCATTGATAGATATATGAATATCACCTATTTGATAGAATCAACATGATAGAGCCATAGATTTCAGTCAGATGTATGAATAGGCTGACAGTGTCACAAGAACCAAAAGATATTAGACTATGTTACATTATTTTGTATATAAGAAAATTTTCAATTAATGAAAAATGCAAATGAAGGTGACTTAGCTGTACCAGACCTAAAATTGTATTATAAAGCATTTTGTATTGGCTAAGAAGTATTTGATAATGGCTAAGGAGTATTTGATCAGTGGAATAAATTTGGTTCATAAGAGAAAAAAGAACACATATGTGCAAAAATGTTTGTAGCAGCTCTTTTTGTAGTGGTAAGGAATTAGAAAACAAGTAGATGCCCATCAGTTGGGGAATGGCCTAATAAGTTATGGTTTATGGATGTAATGAAATATTATTGTTCTATAAGAAATGATCAGCAGGATGATTTCAGAGAGGCCTGGAGAGACTTACATGAACTGATGCTAAGTGAAGAAAATAGAACCAAGAGAACATTGTACCCAGCAACAAGATTATGTAATGAACAATTGGACCTTGGCTCTTTTCAACAACGAGGTGATTCAGGCCAGTTCCAATAGACTTGTGATGGAGAGAGCCATCTGCACCCAGAGAGAGGACTGTGGTGACTGAATGTGGATTATAATGTAGTATTTTCACCTTTGTTGTTGTTGTTTGCTTTCTTGTTTTTTTGCTCTCATTTTCCCCCTTTTTGATCTGATTTTTCTTGTGCAACATGATAAGTGTGGAAATTTTTTAGAAGAAATGCACAAGTTTAACCTATATTGGATTATTTACTATTTAGGGGAGGGAGGAAGTGGGAAGGGAAGGAGAAAAATATGGAACACAAGAATTTTCAAGGGTGAATGTTGAAAGCCATCTTTGCATGTATTTGGAAAAATAAAAAGTTATTATAAAAATAAGAAATAACTCTTCCCAGAAGTAATAGCTACTTTTGTCATTTTGCATATAGTGGCAAGTCAGTAAAAATTTATAAAGTACCTACTATGTGCTAGAATTAGATAGAAGGACTGGTGAATATTTTGTAGGATTGGAAAACCTATGTGTATATACATGTGGTAATGTATAATATAATGTAATGTATAATATATTTATATGTACATATGCATATGATATATATCTATGTATGTTTAATATGTGACTAACAATTCAGTACATTATTGAAACCTGTTTTTTATAAATTTTAAATTAAGAAAGGAAAATTAACAAATAAAGATCACTCTTTCAAATTCATCTTGGATGATAACTAAAAAATTATGTTATTAGTTAATAATGGCTCCATTTGTCCAAATGCCATCTCTTTCAAAAAATAAAACTAAATTTTTTGAGATTTTGGTCAAGGTCCCTGTACTACCTGTCTTTTCTTTACCAGAAATTATTAAAGAAGTCCTGAAAATTAGATAAACAGATCTTTAAAGATGATTTTCTCTGTGCCCACAGGCTCAGGTCTAAAATTAGTCTCTTAATTTGAGAGTTGGAAAAGTCCTTAGTAAGTGTGTTCCCCCATCTGTACAGCAAAGGAATCCCCACAGTCTGATAATTGGTTGCCCATTCTCTGTTTTAAGGTTTCCAAGGAAAAGGAGCATACCACATCTTCTGGCAGCCTATTCCGCTTTTGAATAACTCTTTTAGCAAGTTTTTCCTACTATTGAACCTAAATTTACCCTTTTTACAACTTCTGTGTGTATCTCCTGATTCTGAACTAGGCAAAATGGAATAAGTGTATTCCTTTCCCATATGACAGATATTATTCCCTGTCCCCTTCATATTTTCCAAGTCTTATCTCCAGGCAAAAACCATGATCAGTTCTTTTAATCCATCTTCATATAGCATGGACTATAATCCTAGTTGCCTTTCTTTGGACACTCTCCAATTTATCAATATCCTCTGTTTTTATTGAATTATTTTATTTTGTTTTTCAATTACATGTAAAATAATTTCTCACATTTGTTTTTTAAAAATTTGAGTTCCAAATTGTCTCTCCCCCTTCTTCCCCTCCTTTCTTCCTTATTAAATAAGTTATGTAATAGATGTATAATCATCCAAAACATATTTCCTTATTAGTCATGTTGTGAAAGAAAACATAGACCAAGAGGGGGGAGGAAAATACCATAAAACAAAATAAAGTAAAAAATAGTATTCTTTTTTTATTTGTATTCAGATTCCAACAGTTTTTTTTCTGGAGGTAGAGATAGCATTTTTCATTATGAGTCCTTTGGAATTACCTGAGTTCAGTGTACAGCTGAGAATAGCTAAGTCACTCGTATTTGATCATCATATAATACTGCTGTTATTGTGTTCAGTGTTCTTCTCATACAGCTCACTTCACTTTGCATCAGTTCATGTCAGAATTTCTAGCTTTTTCTGAAAACATCTTGCTTGTCCTTTCTTTTAGTATAATAATATTCCATTATATTCACATACCACAACTTGCTCAACCATTCCCCAATTGATGGACATATCCTCAATTTACAAGGAATTACCACCACAAAAAGTTGCTATAGATATTTTTGGATAAATAGGTCCTTTTCCTGTTTTAGGGAATCCTTTAGGGATATAGACCTAGTAGTAGTATTGGCTGAATCAGTTTCTTAGCCCTTTGGGGATAGTTCCAGATTGCCCACTAGAATGGATGGAGCAGTCCACATCTCCACCAATGATGTATTAGTGCCCCAATTTTCTTATATATCCTCTAACATTTATCATTTTCCTTTTCTATCATATTAACAAATCTAATAGGTTTGAAGTGATACCTTGGAGTTGTTTTAATTTACATTTCTCTAATCAAGAGTGATTTAAAGTATTTTTTTTTTGCAGATAACTTTAATTTTTTTTTTGTCTGAAAACTGCCTGTTCATAAAGACCATTTATCAGCAGGGAATGACTCGTATTCTTTTAAATTTGACTGATTTTTCTATATATTTCAGAAATGAGACCTTTATCAGAGACACTTGCTGTAAATTCCCCCCAACCTCAGTTTTCAGCTTTCCTTCTAATTTTTGTTGCATTACCAATGACTCTATGTAACAGTGTATCAGCTTTGTACCTGGAATATAGCATATAAGGATAAATTTCAATGGTTTGGCCACATTTTTTTTGAATGTCAAACATACATTTGCCTAAAAGATTATTTTACAGATAATTCACACAAGGCAAGAACTCACATGGAGGTCAGAAGAAGCAGAAGAAGGACACTCTCAAGGTCTCTCTTAAGAACTTTGGAGCCAATTGTGTGACACAGTATGACATGCCTTACATAGCAAGGCGCTGTACTCTATGAGTGAAGCAAAATTGCAGTGACTTAAAAGAAATGTGAGATGCCCAATTTTAGAGACAATTCCACTTCAAATGTTTATGTAGACTGTTTCTGGTAGAACACTCCAAGCTCATACTGGTTTGATCAGCCAGAGTTGGACACATTGTACTTTAATATAAATATAGAATTATCATTTTGGTTCTCTTCAAGAATGACTAACAACAGTCAACTAACAATCAGCTATATGAAGTCAGATTCAAAATCAGGTATTCATGATTCCAAATGCAGCATTCTATCCACTGAGCCACAAGATGGTTTATGGAGCTAGAGGCGTCTTTTGTTAGCAGAACCTGCAGCAATGTCATATCCTTGTGAAACTGAGTTTTCAGTTGTTGCTGTGTTTAAAAGCAAATACAGAACAAAAATCAGCATGTAACAGGAAATGAGGGTGGGGGTATGCAACCTAATTCCAAAGTTTGAGATGCTACATAGTATTAAAAAGGTACATACATTCCATTAGTAAATAATTGCATTAATTTCAGGATGAAATAAAAATATTTCTTTTCTTTTAATATGTATTTTTTAAGATATCTTCTAAATTGTTAGGACATGAATAATTTTCATGGTTTTTAGACCTAACTACCTAATAAAACTGTTAGGTAGTTTTTGTTCTTATTTTAGGAGCACAATATTAAAACTGAAGACATTAAGGGCATCATGGACAAAGAAATTTTGAGAACTTTTATCTTAGTAGATAAGTCTCAGAAAGTTGACTGATGCTTTGAGAGATTAAGCGATTTGCCCAGAAAAGTTTAGCTAATAAGTGCTTCAAGAGGAATTTGAACCTAGGTATTCCTAATTCAAAGTCCAGTCCTCTCAATACACATGCTGCCTTCCACAGGGTGTGTGCATGTGTGTGTGTGTGTATGTGTTGTGTGTGTGTGTGTGGGGGGGGTGTTTACTGATATCAGCTGCTATCTTTGTATTGGAGCTGAAGAGACCCCACAGAAACCTGCCAATGCCCACATAGAAAAGATGAGGTTTGTTTTGCTGCAAAAATAGAAAACCACTGATTACTTTATTCACCAAAGGTTGGTAAAACAGTTTTGTCACTGGGAGATGAATAATCCAGTTCCTTTCAGCAGATTTATTTAATAAGCTGCATATAATTATTGCATATTTAAAATCATACCATTAAAATCATAGTCATGGAATTTATTAATTAGAAGTGAACACACCATCTAACCCTCCTTTTCTTCTTTTGACAGAAGAGGAAACTATAGCCTGGAGGAAGTGAAATGACTTGATTAAAATCACACACACACGCACACACGCACACACGCACACACACACACACACACGCACACACACACACACACACACACTCTTCTAAGGAGTGGCAGAGCAGGAACCAAACCAGCCCCCTCTTGCCTCTTTCCACTTCTCCATGCTGATAATGACTTCATTTAATGACAGGCATGAATCAACTCTTTCCCATGATTCTCTTCAAGTACTCACCATTTTTTTTTTTTGTCATGCATCTATTTCGCTAAGACTAAGAACTTCAAGAACTTGAAAGTAAATCATTTAACTTTACTATTCTCTAGCAGTTAGCAAAAGGGAAAACTTTCATTGACCAGTACAGAGTGTGGTCTGTCCATAGTAAAACTCATTTCAAAAGTCCATTGACTGAAATAATACCATTGAAAGAATACCATTGACTGTAAATGATAGTGCATAAAATCAAGTAGTAACTTGCCTTATTTTTCAAAGGCAAACTGACTTGATGATGTCCATTATATATTCTTTGTTTTAAAAAAATTAGTGTTTCTAATACTTAATTATTCATATTTTCTTAAATATTTTCCATATAAAGAAATGGAGAGGGGGAAGATAGTGCTTCAGAAATCAAACCAAAGCTTCATATTACATTTTTACACGAGACATTGTCATTAGTATTCCAATCTTCTATAGTACATATCAGAGATGTGGTTTAAAAATGCTATTTTTAACTCTTAAAATTATCCACAAAAATATTTGACTTTAGGAAAACTGTACAAGGTAGACTAACCTCTGAAACAAATGTATGACGAATAAAACCTCATTATATCTCCATCGCTGAACACTCACATTCAATCATGTGCCAATTTTATTTCAATACTAGAGGAGCTTTGGCTTTGAAACAAACTGATATAAATTATAATTAATAAATCTCTATAACAGCTGAACTACTCTGATAGTGGTAAGGTGGTAAAATGAGAAAGGACTAAAATCAAAACCCAGTTTTGGCAATATGGATGTTGTAAATATTGCAAGCTTGCTGATCTGCCCCTGGAGAATTAAATGTTATCCTTAGGAAAAGAGAATCAATTTGTATATAGATCCATGTTATAACTATGCTTTGTTTAATACAGTTTTTAAAGTAACCAGCCCTTTTTTAATATGACGCTTCTTCAAAGAAACAAGTCTTTTGGTGGAACTCTTTGCCTGTCTTTTTTCTTCTTCTCTAAAGTAGATATATTTTCCTCATTAGAATGAAATATTCAAAATGTTTGCTTCCCAAATACATATTTTTTGAAAATCTGAATGGGGGGGCGGAGCCAAGATGGCGGAGTGAAAAGGTGACTTTCTGCCTCTCCTCCGATCTTCTCTCAAATCAACAATAAAATAAGCCTCTGAACTGATCTTCAAGTCAACGAACTCAGAAATATTTGGGCACGGCTCTCTGGAGAACTTCATATCAGGTTAGTCGGACTCGGACAGAGAGATAAATAGACTACAACTGTGCAGGCCGGAAGTGAGGGTGGGACTCAGCTCGGCTCATCGTGGAAGAAATTCCAAACTCCAAACTCCAAATTCCAAACACCTGGAGTTTATCTGAGGCACTCGGGACACTCTGCCCTGATTGGGGACAGGTGTTCTGGCAGACTTGCCTTGTTTAAGGAGTAATTCGGACTTAGTCCTAGCCCCCACCGGCCCAGCACCTTAAATCAACTCGCCGAAGTGCCCCAGAGCAAAGCGTCTTCAGCCGAGGTTTTTTTTTCCCCTACCTTAAAGAGATATCCACTCTGTCTAAAAAAAAAAAAAATGATGAAGAAGCAAAAGAGAGCTCTCACCATAGACAGCTTTTATCAAGGCAAAGAAACGACCTCAGATACAGAGGTTTCTTTAGACAAAAATCCAGAAAAAAACAGCCACGACCATCACTGGTCCCCGTTTCAAAAGGCCTTTCTGGAAGATTGCATAAAGAACCTCAAAAGAGAGCTGGAGGATAAATGGGAAAATAAATTGAAATCAGTGCAAGAAGGATACAGTATCTTGCAAGAAGGATATGATGCTCTGCAAAAGAGATATG
>JAJPUD010017721.1:10096-30551 GCA_023553655.1 Myrmecobius fasciatus
CTAGGCATAAAGAATGATATTATAAACAAATTAGAACAATGTAGGATGGTTTACCTCTCAGACCTGTGGAGGGGGAAGGAATTTGTGACCAAAGAAGAACTAGAGGTCATCATTAATCACAAAATAGATAAGTTTGACTATATCAAGTTGAAAAGTTTTTGTACAAACAAAATGAATGCAGACAAGATTAGAAGGGTAGCAGTAAACTGGGAAAATATTTTTACATCCAAAGGTTCTGATAAAGGCCTCATTTCTAAAATATATAGAGAATTGACTCAAATATATAAGAATTCAAGCCATTCTCCAATGGATAAATGGTCAAAAGATATGAACAGACAAATTTCAGACGAAGAAATTGAAACTATTTCTGGTCACATGAAAAGGTGCTCCAGATAACTATTGATCAGAGAAATGCAAATTAAGACAACTCTGAGATACCACTACACACCTGTAAGATTGGCTAAAATGACAGGAAATGACAGGAAATGATAATGATACCTGTTGGAGGGGATGTAGAAAAACTGGGACACTGATTCATTGTTGGTGGAACTGTGAACAGATCAAACCATTCTGGAGAGCAATTTGGAACTATGATCAAAAAGTTATCAAACTGTGCATACCATTTGACCCAGCAGTGTTTCTACTGGGCCTATATCCGAAAGAGATTTTAAAGGAGGGAAAGGGACCCACATGAGCAAAAATATTTGTGGCAGCCCTTTTTGTAGTGGCAAGAAACTGGAAATTGAAAAGATACCCATCAATTGGAGAATGGCTGAATAAATTATGGTATATGAATGTTATGGAATATTATTGTTCTGTAAGAAACAATCAACAGGAGGTTTTCAGAGAGGCCTGGAGAGACTTGCATGAACTGATGCTCAGTGAAATCAGCAGAACCAGGAGAACATTATACACAGCAACAAGACTATACGATAATCAATTCTGATGGACATGGTTCTCTTCAACAATGATGTGATTCAAACCAGTTCCTATTGTTCAGCAATGAAGATAGTCATATACATCCAGAGTGAGGCCTGTGGGAACTGAGTACGGACCACAACACAGCATTTTAACGCTTTCTGTGAATATTTCCATGCATTTTGTTTTCCTTCTTAGGTTGTTTTTTTTCTTCTTCTCTTTCTAGATCTGATGTTTCTTGTGCAGTAAGATAACTGTATAGATACGTATACATGTATTGGATTTGTCATATAATTTATCATATTTAGCATGTATTAGATTACCTGTCATCTAGGGGTGGGGAGTGGGGGGAAGGAGGGGAAAAGCTTGGGAAAAAAAGTTTTTGCAAAGGTCAATGTAGAAAAATCACTCATATGTTTTGTAAATAAAAAGCTTTTAATAAAAGAAGAGAAATCATTGTACACAGTTGTAACGATGATAAATTATGAAAAATTTAATACTTCAATAATAAAATAATTCAAGACAACTCCAAAGGCCTTATGATGAAAAAATAGTATCCATTTATAAACTCTAAGTAAAAATTGAATATAATTTTTTGACATTATTTTTCTCATTTTGGAGGGAACATGTCATATATGGAATCATGTTTTATATGATTTCAATGTATAATTGCTATCTTATTATTTTCCTTCTTAGTAGATGAAGAAAGATGTGTGAGGGAGGAATATAATTTGGAATTTTAAGTTTAAAAGGAAAATAATATTAAGAAAAAATAATAATTTTTTTAAAAAAGTTTGCTATCTAATCTGCTGGAATCAAGAAATGTTTTCATTGGGTTGAAATATTCCTTTACTCCTCAGGCTCCAGTTCATTTTGCCTATGATTCAGATTTGGAAAGCAAGATCTTGACATAAATATTCATGACCATTTAACCAATAGAATCACACCAAACCTATCCACTTTTACTGATGAACATATTATGAAAAAGTTTAGCACATTCAAATTAAAATAAAGTAATGCACATGGGACATAAGTTTCTTTTTGATTAGAATTGTAAAAATTGTATTCTCTTCATTGGATAAGGGGGAAAAAAGAAAGAAAAAGAAAACGGAATTGCTTCAAGCAATGAGGTTAGGTTGTGATAGTCCTTGTTTAGCTTAAGCACCATCCTCAATTTATCTTGATTAACACATGGATATCTATTGTAAAATTTATAAAAAGATGGAGGATATAGGGGAAGGAGAAAGGAACTAGTTGGAATGAGATAAAGCATTCAGTGGGTAGGATTGCATTGAACCAAGACTTTTCTTTATTTGACTTCAATGAATAATGATACACCTTGATTATTTAAATTGAAATGATTTTTATTCAAGTTAAGAGAGTTACCATCTTGATATTTAACACCAATCCTCAGGAACTCTTGTTAGTGTGATTTTTCCTTCTATGATGTCTTATTATAAAAAAAAAATCAATCTATCTATCTGTATGTATGTATGTATGTATGTATGTATCTGTCTATATACTGTTGTGTGGAGGTTTTGAAGTTTTTCTTTACATTTTCTAAAAAATAAATTTGCAAAATGTCACGTTTATCCAATGATGATTTTAGTAGATACTGGGTGTTTTGTTATAATTGGTCTGCTAATTAAATTTATGTCATCAAATTTAAAATTGACTTTGTATAATCCAAGTTTAACTATACTCTTTTCTTTGCAAAATCACTTGAGTTATTTTTACTTTTTTTTTATTCCTCATCATTCATTGGGCTATTTGGCAAATTTTTTGAAATTTAAATCATTTCAGTGCCTTCAAGATTCTTCCAAATATCTTAGTGATTTAAGTAGATTTTAAAGTTTTATCTTCTGTGTTGGAGGGGTTGTGGGAAAATTGGGACACTGATACATTGTTGGTGGAACTGTGAACAGATCCAATCACTCTGGAGAGCAATTTGGAATTATGCTCAAAAAGTTATCAAACTGTGCATAACCTTTGACCTAGCAGTGTTTCAATTGGGCTTATATCCCAGAGAGATCTTAAAGGAGGGAAAGGGACCCACATGTGCAAAAATGTTTGTGACAGCCCTTTTTGTAGTGGCAAGAAAATGGAAACTGAATGGATGCCCATCAACTGGAGAATAGCTAGGGGCAGCTAGGTGGTGCAGTGGATAGAGCACCAGCCCTGAAGTCAGAAGGACCTGAGTTCAAATCTGGTCTGAGACACTTAACACTTCCTATCTGTGTGACCTTGGGCAAATCACTTAACCACAATTGCCTCAGCAAAACAAAAAAGAAAAAAAAAAAACACTGGAGAATGGCTGAATAAATTATGGTATATGAATGTTATAGAATATTATTATTCTGTAAGAAACGACCAGCAGGATGATTTCAGAGAAGCCAAGAGAGATTTAAATGAACTGATGCTAAGGGAACTGAGCAGAACCAGGAAACCATCATACACAACAAGACTATACGACCATCAATTCTGATGGACATGGCTCTGTTCAACAATGAGATGATTCAAACCAGTTCCCATTGTTTAATGATGAAGAGAGTCATCTACACCCAGAGAAAGGACTGTGAGAACTGAGTGTTGACCACAACATAGCATTTTCACTCTTTCTGTTGTTGTTTGCTTGCATTTTGTTTTCTTTCTCAGTTTTTTTTTCCTTCTTGATTTGATTTTTCTTGTGCAGCAAGATAACTGTATAACTGTCTACACATATCTTGGATTTAACACATATTTTAAATATGTTAAAATCCAATCCAAAAATCCAAAAGTCCAATATGTATTGGACTATCTGCCATAGAGGGGAAAGGATGGGGGGAAGGAGGGGAAAATTTGGAACAGAAGGTTTTGCAAGGTTCAATGTTGAAAAATTACCCATGCTTTAATAAAATAAAAAAAATGGTAACTGAAAAAAATTTTGTCCATTTTTTTTTAATCTAGAAATAAGAATTCCAAGAAGTTGTCATGTGACCTAGAACTAAGGATATCATTGCTGCTTGGTAAAATATGTTTCCAATTTTACTGTGATCTACTATTATATAAAAGCATTTATGTACTCTATTTTCTTCATATGCATTTCAGATTTGCCCACTTTGGTAGTCTTTGTTATTTACATAAAGTATTTCTAGCAGATAGATTATTAATATTTCTGATTCCTTTAAAAGATATCTACACATGTATATATGGACACACAAGTGTATATGTTAATATATACATGCATGTATACATGTGCACATACATATTTCTATGTGAATATACATAAATGTACACACACATACATATATTAGAATGTAAAGGAACACTCTTTATTCTACTGTACCCTCTACTAAACTGATTATCATGGTAGATTAGAAAAGAAGTTGCCATGGGTTAATGCAGACATCAATCTGATTTTGAATAAGGTAATTCCTGGTTTAGAATATGATCATTTATTTTGCTGCCCCATCTAGTGAAATAGTTCTATCACATTTATCATGTTAGTAACCAATTAGTAGCCAATTAACTAGCCAATTAGCTAGTATATAAGTGTTATTACTAGCCCATCTCAACTATTGTAATAGTTTCAAGGCTATAAAAGTCCCTCTATATATAATTTTTATTATCATTATTCTACTTTGCAATTGTCTTTCCCCCATTATGTGGAAGATATATTAGGGCTTGAAGGGATTTATTATGATTTTTAAAGAGATTGTCATTGTTATTTTTATTATTCTACTTCTTCATTCAATCATTATTTCAATGGGACCTCAATTCAAGCATGGCACCTCCAGCTTCTAACTTTCATTGGAATATTTTAATAATTTTCTATTCATTGATTCCAAATGATTATTTATATCATTGGAGGAAGATTGTACAATGGGCAAAAGAAGCCATTTATGATTATTTTTGATAAATTTATAAATATTACTTTCTGTCAAATATTATAATTAATTAACAAGATCATAGCATGAAAGTCAGAGTTGGCATGTATGGCATGTACTGTGTAGGAAGTTAGAGAGCAGAACCAAGATGGCTTCTCAAGCTTTCCCAGTTTCCCTCTAAAAACCACATGAAATCAAGTCTCTGAACAAAATTTGATTAAATGAAACCACTTTGCAGATCAAGATATGTTGGAAAAACTTCAAGAAAGGTCAGTCTCACTAGGGTGAAAGGGATGTTCAGCCCAGCTCAGTTTCTGAGAAAGCCAGTGAGAGGTTCCTAATCATAGTACATTAGCAACTGATACTCTTGGTCAGTAAAGGAGCTCAGTAGAAGAGCTGAAGAGTGGGGCAGCTTCCAACTCCAGGGCAGAAGGCAAATTGCCACCCCAGGAAACCAGGCTGTTTTCTGGAGAGACTAGATAGGGCTACTACCTGCTATGAGCAAGACACCAAACAGAAGGGGGCCCGGTGCTCAAAGCCAAGACTAAAAGCTTCATGGAAACTTGAGACAGCATTCCCAGTACCCCAGGAGTAGAACTTGACCTCAAAAATCACAAAATAGGAAAAAAGAAAGAAAGAAAAAAAAAGCTGGAAATAGAAAAGAGCTTTAACCATAGAAAACTACTGTGGTTACAAGGAAGACCAAACACCAACTCAGAAGAGGACAAAATACCCACATGAGAAATCTCAAAGGGTGATATGAATTGGTCTCAAGCCCAAAGAGACATCTTGGAAGCACTCTAAAAAGATTTTAAAAAGCAAATAAGAGAGTTAGAAGAAAAATTGAAAAAGGAAAGGAGAGGTATGCAAGAGAGAATCAACAGTTTGGAAAAAAAGGAAAAGATGAAGAAAATAGTTTCTTAAAAAATACAATTGTACAAATGCAATTAAAGAAATCAATTCATTAAAAAAAACACAATAGTTCAAATGTAAAAAAAAAAAACCAAAAAAAAACACTGAAGAAAGCAACACCTTGAAATGTAGAATTAATCAAATGGAAAAAAGAATTACAGAAGTGAATAAGAAAATTTTATTAGATTGACAAACTAGAATTGTGAAAAAGAAAAGGTAATGACTCTGAGACATCAAGAATCAGTAAAGAAATTGAAAATAATGAAAAAAAATGTGAAATACCTGATTGGAAAAACAGCTGTTCTGGAAAATAGACCCAGAAGAGACTATTTAAAAATTATTTGTCTATCTGAAGGCCACAAGCAAAAATGCACTTGAATAGCATTTTTCAAGATATCATCAAAGAATATGTTAGAACCAGAACAGGAAATAATCATTGAAAAAATCTATTGATCACCTCTGGAAAGAGATCCCACAAGGAAAACCCCCCCAAAACTATAATCTCTAGGAAAAAAAATACCGCAAGCTGCCAGGAAAAACTAAAACTAAAACTAAAAAACAAAAACAAAAACCAATTCAAGTATGTAGGAGCCACAGCCAGGATCTGGCAGCTTCTACAATAAAGGATAAGAAAGCTTGGACAACCATATTCCAGAAGGCCAAGGACCTAGAATTACAACCAAGAATCAAATACCAGCAGGACTGAGAATTATCTTTCAAGGGAGAAGATGAATCTTCAATGAAATAAGGGACTTTCAATAATTTCTATGACCAAACTAAACAAAAATTTTGATTTTCAAACTCAGGAGTAAAGAGAAGCATAGAAAGAGAAGTATGAAAAAAACATAAGATTTAAAGGTTAAATTCTTTACAATCTAAATAAAAAAATGTTATAACTCTTGAGAAATATACCTTTTATTGGAACAGTTGGAGGGAGCATACATTAACAGAGGGTATGGGTATAAATTGACTCTGGTGGCATGAAATCTAAGAAAGGCACATTCAAGGGTGGAAAAAGAATTGTACTGGCAAGACGAAAGGGGAATTTAAACTGAGATGGATTAGATAATACAAAAAGGCACAAAATGCCTATTACAATAAAGACAAAAAGGGAGAGGGGTGAGTATTGTATCATCAGTTGTGGGTCAAAGAAGGGCTAGTAGTTGAGTCTTCCCTCAGTTGGCTATAGAACTTTATCTTTCCTTGTAAGGCAGCAGGAGAAGAAAGGGTAAAGAAAAAAGAGGAAGCTGGATATAAAGGAGGGCAGGTTGAGGGAGAAATGGGGCAGAAACAGAAAATTGCTAAGGAGGGACAGGGGAAAAGAGACAACAAAAGAATATATAACAGAGAAAATAGATTGGAGGGAAATACACATCTGGTAATCATAACTGTGAATGTGGATGGGATGAACTCTTCCATAAAACATAAATGAACGGCTGAGTAGATTAAAAAAAAAACCAGAATCCTACAATATGTTGTTTATAAGAAACATATTTGAAATAGAGAGGTGCATACAGAGTAAGATGAAAGGCTGAAGCATAATTTATTGTGCTTCAGCTAAAGAAAAAAAGGGAGGGATAGCAAATCTGATTTCAGATAAAGCAACAATGAAAATAGATGCAATTTTAAGAGATAAGAAATGAAACTACATGTTGTTAAATCATACCATAGATAATGAAGTAGTATTGATACCAAATATATATGTACCAAGTGACAGAGCATCCATATTCTTAGAGAAGAATCTAAGTCATTCATAGGAAGAAATAGACAGCAAAAATATATTAGGGGAGGACTCCAATCTACCTTTCTCAGAATTAGATAACTCTTACCACGAAATAAACAAGAAATAAACTAGAAAGGTTAATAGAATCCTAGAAAACTTAGATATGATAGACCTCTGGAGAAAATTAAATAGGGACAGAAAGGAATATACCTTTTAGTCAGCAGTATAAGGCACCGCCGCAAAAATTGATCATGTATTAGGGCATTAAAACCTCACAATCAAGTGCAGGGAGGCAGAAATAGCAATGCTTCCTTTTCAGATCATGATAAAACAAATTGTATTCAATAAGGGGCAAGGGAAAGATAGACTAAAAACCAAATGGAAATTAAATCATTTAATTCTAAAAAGTGAGTGAATCAAACAACAAATCTTAGAAACAATCAATAATTTCATCTACAAGAATGACAATAATGAGACAACATACCAATAACTATGGGATGCAACCAAAGCAGTTCTTAGGAAAAAAATTATAATTCTAAATAGTTACATGAATAAAATAAAGAGGAAATCAATGAATTGAGTATGCAAATTTAAAAAAAGCTATTAAAAGAACAAATTAAAAATCCCCAACTAAAAACCAAATTAGAAATTCTGAAATTCAATGGAGATATGTATAAAATTAAAACCAAGAAAACTATTGAACTTATTAATAAAACTAAGAGTTGGTATTACAAAAAAACAACAAAATAGACAAATCTTTTTTTAATCTGATTAGAAAAATTATCATCAAAAATGAAAATAGTGAACTTTCCACCAATGAAGATGAAATTAAAGCAATAATTAGGAACTATTTTGCCCAACTGTTTACCAACAAATCTGATAATCTAATTGAAATGAATGAATATTAACAACAGTATAAGTTGCCCAGGTAACAGAAAATAAATTACTTAAATAGTCCCATTTTCAAAAAAAAGAAATTGAACAAGCCATCAATGAACTCACTAAGAAAAAATCTCCAAGGCCAGATTATTTCCAAGTGAATTTTACCAAACAATTACGGAACAATGAATTCTAATACTATGTAAATAATTTAGAAAATTAAATAAGAAGGAATCCTGCCAAATGCCTTCTTTGTCAAAATATGGTACTGATACCTAAACCACAAAGAGCGAAAACAGAGAAAGCAAATTATATGCCAAGCTCCCTAATGAAAATTGATGCAAAAATTTTTAAATAACATATTAGCAAAAAGATTACAACTTACTAGCAGGAAAATACACTGTGAGTAAACAGGATTTATAATTGGAATGCAGGGCTGGTTAAATGTCAGGAAAACTATAACCATAATTGACCATATCAATAACAAAATCAACAGATATCATATCATCTTCTCAATAAACATAGAAAAATTTTTTGACAAAACAGCATCACTTTCTGTCAAAAACACTAAAGAGCAAAAGAATAAAGGGAGCTTTCTTTAAAATGATAAGCAACATCTATCTACTCTAGCAACAAACATTATTTGTAATGGGGAAAAGCTGCAGAAACTCACAATATCAGGGATGAAATAAAGATGCCTATTATCACTACTATTATTCAATATTGTACTAGAAATGTTGTCATTAGCAGTAATCAAAAAAAAAAAGAAATTAAATGAATGAGAATAGAAAGTGAGAAAATAAAACTATCATTCTTTGTGGATCTTATGTTATACTTTTTAATTTTTTAAATTTATTTTAAATTTATTTTTATTTTATTTATTTATTTATTTTAATTTGCAAAACATATGTATGGGTAATTCCTAAACATTAACCCTTACAAAGCTTTCTGTTACAAATATTACCCCCTACTCCCCACCCCTCCCCTAGATGGCAGGATATCCACTACATGATAATTATGTTAGAATACTTAAGATATCGAATATATGTATAGTTATTGCATCATTTTTTTGTGCAGGAGAAATCATATCTACAAGAAAGAATAATCCGATAAAGGAAATACAATGCAAGCAAACCTCAATAGAGAACATGAAACTGTTATGTTGTGGTCCACATTTCACATCCCTCTCTCTGGGTGTATATGGCTCTCTTCACCAAACAATTGGAAATGGTTTGAAGCATTTCATTGTTGAAGAGAGTCATGTCCATTAGAACTGATCCTCATATAGTATTGTTGTTGCCATGAATAGTGATCTCCTGGTTCTGCTCACTTCACTGAGCATCAGTTCATGCAAGTCTCTCCAGGCCTCTCTGAAATCATCCTGCTGGTCGTTTCTTACAGAGCAATAATATTCCATAACATTTATATACCATAATTTATTCAGCCACTCTCCAATTGATGGGCATCCATTCAATTTCCATTTTCTAGCCATGACAAAAAGGGCTGCCACAAACATTCTTGCACATGTGGGGTCCTTTCCTTCTTTTATGATTTCTTTGGGATATAAGCCCAATAGAAACACTGCTGGGTCAAAGGGTATGCATAGTTTGATAACTTTTTGAGCATTGCTCCAAATTACTCTCCAGAATGGTTTGATCTGTTCACAGCTCCACCAACAATGTATCAGTGTCCCAGTCTTCCCACATCCCCTCTTTTCCTGTCATTTTAGCCAATCTGACAGGTGTGTAGTGTACCTCA
Source organism: Myrmecobius fasciatus (assembly GCA_023553655.1). Lineage (NCBI taxonomy): Eukaryota > Metazoa > Chordata > Mammalia > Dasyuromorphia > Myrmecobiidae > Myrmecobius > Myrmecobius fasciatus. Next base: position 20,153 of record JAJPUD010017721.1, read on the forward strand.
GAGTTGTCTTAATTTGCATTTCTCTGATCAATAGTGATTTGGAACACCTTTTCATATGATTATAAATAGTTTTAATTTCATCATCTGAAAATTATCTGTTCATATCCTTTGACCATTTATCAATTGGAGAATGGCTTGAATTTTTATAAATATGAGACAATTCTCTATATATCTTAGAGATGAGACCTTTATCAGAACCCTTAAATGTAAAGATGATTTCCCAATTTGATGCTTCCCTCCTAATCTTGTCTGCATTAATTTTGTTTGTACAGAAACTTTTTAACTTAATATAATCAAATATCTATCCGGTGTTCAATTAAGAGTTCCAGATCTTCTTTGGACATAAATTTATTCCATTTATGATGATATACTAAGAGAATCCTAGAGAATCACTCAAAAATCTCCTTGAAACAATTCAGCTTTAACAAAGTTGCAGGATATAAAATAAACCCTACACAAATCATCAGCATTCCCATATATTACTAATGAAGCCCAGCAGCAAAAGATGGAAAAAGAAATTCCATTTAAAACATCTGTTAAAAAAATAAAATATTTAGGTGTCTGCCAAGAAACCCAGGACCTATATGGGCATAGTTACAAAACACTTTTCACACAAATAAAGTTAGAACTAAACAAGTGAAAAAATATCAATTGCTCATGGGGAAGTTGAACTAATATAATAAAAAGGGCAATTCTACCTAAATTAGTATAATTGTTCAGTGCCTTGCCAATAAAATTCCCCAAAATTATTTTATAGAGCTAAAAAAATAACAAAATTCATCCTTAAAAGCAAAAGTTTAATAATATCAAGGGTATTAATAAAAAAATCCAGAGGATGGTAGCCTAATAATACCAAATGTAAAATTCTATTGTCAATTAATAGTCATCAAAACCATGTGACTGTAGCTAAGAAATTGAGTGGTGGGTCAGAAAGTATGTTAGACAAACCTGACACAATAATAAATAAATTGTAGCAATCTAATATTTGATAAACTCTCACAAACTCCATCATTTGAGATAAAAATTCACTATTCCCTAAAATTGTTGTGAAAACTGGAATGTAACATGTCAGAAATTTGCCATACACCTACCTCTTACACTCCATACCAAAATAAGGTCAAAATGGGTACATGATTTACATGTAAAGGATGATAATGTTAGCAAATAGGAGAGCAACTGATAGTTTACCTATTAGATTTTTGGAGTAAGGAGGAATTTATGGCCAAAGAAGAACTAGAGGACATTATGAAATGCACAATGGACTTCTTTAATTACATTAAATTATACATTTTTTGCAGAAACAAAACCATCACAGTCAAGATTAGAAGGAAAGCAAAAAGCTGGGAAAAATATTTGCAGCCAGTATTTCTGACAAAGGCCTCATTTCTAAAATATATAAAGAACTGAGTCAAATTTTTAAGAATTCAAGTCAGTCCCCAATTTACAAATGGTCAAGGATATGAATATATATATGAATTTTGAGACAAATTAAAGCCATCTGTAAACCATATGAAAAAGTGCTCTATATCACTATTAATTAGAGAAATACAAATTAAAACAACTGTGAGGAAGATAGGTTTCAAATTCTCATCTTCTGAACTCAAGGTATTATCCACAATGTGATATTTCCTGATCTTTTGGATCAATTGCTTCTTTCACTTGGGAGTTATACTGTACTTTATTCAACTTGAGAATAAATTTGGATTTAGGTCAGACATAGCCATAATATGCTTAAGTTGTCACTGAATATTTTTTTATCAGTTGTCCTTGGCATATTGATGATATGTTGAAAATAGAGTTCAGTTTTCTATTTGGACATCATATATGCAAATATTCTCACTATAGTTGCTTCAATTTTATATATTTGCCATTAGCAAACCATGAATTAGTATCTGTCTAAGGCTTTGTAATAATCAATTATTCTATGTAGGATGTTATAAAGAGATACTAGGGCATTTGGGGGTTCCTTGTTACATAATTACTAAATAAATAAGTTGTTCTTTATACCCTTAAAATATTTTGGCACACCCCATTAGCTTCTTAGCCAATATTTTCCTTTCTTCTAAGTTACATTTTATTTTCTTGGTGATTCAAGCTAGGAATGCTTTATATAAAATACATAAATGTATAATTGGCCTATATTTGGGGGAATCACTGATGTTCTCAGTTTTTGGCAGTAAGTAGGTGATGCCTTCTGTTAAGAACACTACTATATGGCTTGTATTTGGGAGAAAACTGGCAAAATGTTTCACTAGGAATACATGTGCTACTTTGAAACATTTGAGCCAATATTATGAATCCTATCCAGCTCTACCACTTTCCAGTTTTGCAGAGACACTAATTTCAACTGTTTTGTTGATGTAACTTTTCTGTTCTTTACCTATTTCTCATTTTTCTAGTCTCCATTTTTATTGCTGGCTTTCTTGAGACACAAAGAAAACAGTTATTTCCCATACCCTATTACTTTGGTGGTTTTCTCTCTTCTCTGATTTCTTCATTTTTAAATGACTCCAGTCATTTTCCTTTGATATAAAATGGTTATTTATTTCATTATTGATAATAATAAGTAACTTTAAGGTTTATAAAATATTTTTCATACATGTACATATACTGGTCAGATTATTTGATCTTTCCAGCTCTGTGAGTTAAGTATTATTGTTATTTATCCTCATTTTATAGATTAAGAAAGTGAGGTTGAAAGAAATTAAGAAAATTATTCAGTCACACACTTGGTAAGTGTCTAGGCAGGATTCTAATTCAGATCTTCCTAATTCCACATCCAACACTTTATCCAGTATATTTTTTTGACATATATTCTGCTGATTAAGGTAATTTCCCCTCTCCTTCTCCATTTCTCTTCTCCTCCCTCCTTCTCTCTCTCCTTCCTTCTCCCTCCCTCCCTTTTCATCTCCCTCCCTGTCTCTCTTCTTTCCCCTTCTATTTCTCATATATACACATGCATGTGTATGTTTTCTGCCTTCCATTCTATATATTTTCTCTTGTTGCCTTTAAATGGTCACTCCAGTGATACTACTAAAGTTTTCTATTACATTTGCCCCGGTGAAGTCATCTTTCTATAAATTTAAGACACCTTTCCTATTATAATATTAGATATCTATCCTCTGGATCATTTTCTTTCTATACATCCTATCATGGCAATGGCTGCTGCATTTGTAGCTCTGTATAAGTCCTGAAGTTTTTATACCTTTTATCAAATATTGTAATAGAATGTTTCATTCATGAATGTTGATGCAAATGTGAATTAAAATATATTCTTTGTTATAGTTACTCTACTACATAGACTCATACTGTTGAAATTGCCATTTAAAGGTATAACTCCTTTCCTTTGCAAAGCCATTTGAGGTACTGGTATTATTTTTTGTCAGCCATTCTATTTTTAATTGTAATAATATTCTTGAATTTGCATTAGCAAGAGACATCCAGTGGCTTCATGTTCATCAGTGGTTAACTTTTCAGATTTCAGAATATACTCAAATTCATCCCTTTTGGGTTTAGGCAGGAAGTTTATGGTCACCCTAAATTGCTTGGCAAAAATGAAACTTAGAGGACGATTAAGAAAGAAAAAACACATTATGAACTCCTGAAGTGTAAAAACCACTTTCCAATTATTTATGTTACTATTGGCACTTACTGAAACCAAGTTAAGTTACCTAAGAATCAAGTTAAGTTACCGATCTAAGAATAGGTAAGCAGGATTTATACTCAGATGCTCTGACACAAAAGCCAATGCATTATACCATATTACCTTACTAAGTCTTTGGGAGATACAATAAAATCTATCTGGTTTACACAATTTAATTAATTTAATTTTCTATTCTTTTCCATTACAATTTTTCAATATATTTTTTCTTTACTCAACAGAGAACTCAGTGAAAATCAGATTCATTCTGACAGATCTTTTTCCTATTTACTGATTTTTAAAACTCATTAAACATTACTTTTTTATCTTCCCAAACTTCTTTTCTTCACTGAAAAAGAAAAACAAAACTATTTTAACAAACAAGCATGACTAAAAAATGTATTTTTTCAAGAATTTCAAAAATAAGTGTCTTATTCTGTATATTAGGTCATCACCTCTCTATATAAAAGAAGGTAGCATTCTTCCTCATGCATCCTCTTGAATTGTGGTTGATTAGTGCACTGATCAGAATTTTCAGGTGTTTAAAAAGTGCTTATCTCTGCAATGTTGATAGTAAAATATAAATTGTTTTCCTGGTTCTTCTTACTTTAATCTGCATCAGTCCTTCTAAGCCTTCCCAGGATTCTTGGAAGCTATATTAAAAAAAGCAACAACATTTTATTGAATAATAATATTTCACTACAGTTCCATAGCATAATTAGTCCATCCATTGTCCAATTGATAGGAAAACTTTTGGATTTTTGGTTTTGTATTACTACAAAAAAGTACCTATGAATATTTTGAAACATATACTTCTCTCTTTCATATCTGTGGGATATAGATTTAATAGTGACATTTCTGTGTCAAAGAATATACAGACCTTAATAGGTTTTTTAGCATATTCCAAATTGGCAGAATGGCTGGATCAATTCATAAGTTTATATTGATAATTCATTAATTTGTCTGTTTTTTCAAACAGTTCTTCCAGTATTTGTCATTTTTCTTTTTGGTCAATTGTCTCAATCTGATAGACCTGAGTTAACTCATCATAGTTGCTTTAATTTCCATTTTTGGGATGATAAGTAATTTGAACTATTTTTATATGGTTAAGGATAACTTGAATTCCTTTACTTGAGAATAGCCTGTTCATATTGTTGAGCAATTTTCAGTTGTCTTATGGTTCTTTCTTATAAATTTGAATTAGGTCCTTATCCATCTTGGAAATGAGATTCCTTTCCCCTCAGAGAAACAGCTTACTTAATTGTTATCTTTAAATATTAGCTATATTGGATCTTTTTTATGCAAAACCTTTTAAACTTTTATACAGCTGAAATTGACTATATAATCTCCTAGGAATTTCTCTATCCCTCATTCCGTCATGAATTGTTCCTTTTCTCAAAGATGTAAGAGCTTTTATATCTAGATTAAGTACTAATTGGATTGTTTCTTATTATATGACATTGAGGTGTTAGTCAAACCCTAATTTCTTCCAGAATTCAATCCAATTTTCTCACCAGTTTTTGGCAAAAAGCAAATTTTTATTAAGGTAGCTGGAGTCTCTGGATTTATCAAATGTGAAGCTATGGTGTTCTTTTGCTTCTTTATGCTATATGTCTAATCAATTCCACTAATTGGCCTCTTTATTAATCAATAGGTTGTAAAAGGGAAGTAAATAAACATTATTTAATTGACTATAATTTGCCACTAGCTTTGCTAAGTGCTGTATAAATACTCTCATTTGATCCTCACAAAAATATTATGATGTAAATACTATTATGATCCACATTTGTATAGCTCTTTGTAAATTTCACTATTAAATAAATACTATTATTATTATAGAAGTATCCAAATATTACAAGCCTTTTTTAATGTTTCCATATCCAAAAGGGCCCCCTTCTTATCATGTGACTGACTAGTTGACCAGAACCTGAAAAAATTTCATACATTTCCCCCTTTTTTTCCAAGGCATTTCCACACTTCCATTCAGTGTCTTCAAAACACTTCCAAAAACAAGTTTCTAGCTTCACCATATGGAGAGGTCTATCAGCCAAGTATGAGCATTTGCCTGACTCCAGGAACATGTCATTATTGATTTTGTTCTCTAGCTATTGGTTATTATTGCTATATTTTTTCTATGAAATAAAATAAAGTAAAAAAATAAAAGCTGCAGGTCTATTTCTTTTTTTCCCCTATAACTCTCATGACATTGTGTTAATTATGTAACTCACTATCAGTAAAATATTGCAAGTTTAAAGATGATATAGTAGTAAGAAATGATTAAGTTTGGAATCTAAGTTTTAATCGATAGATCCTTGAATAAACTCATTTCTTCACAGTGGATTAGCATTGCTATTCAGAGAGGAAGAACAAAAACTTGACTTTCTCCTGAAGACATCAGATCTTGTTCTTTCTTCTTCAAAGCAAGCTGCCCCTTCACCCTTATTTGTCTCACAGAGATGTGAAAAGTAAATAAGAAAATTCCTAAGATTCCTCTTTTATAATGTATCACTAATCAGAAAGTTTTAGTGACTGCTTAGGATCTATAGTGTAAAATATAAACTCTTTAACTAAATTGAAAAGCTACAAGATATTATTCCAAGTTAATTTTTATACCTAAAATTTCATTTTTATTACCTCCATAAACTTCATAGTCTAGTCAAATGACTATAGTTTTACTGAATGTGTTTTCATAAAGTATCCTAATCCTAGGGGACTTGTAGTACAAATAGGTGATCTTAGATATCATATCTTTAAAAATATAGCTGCATAAAGAAATCATGAATGAAACCCATTACCTTTATAATAGAAGTATTTTCCTGATGCAACTGCCTTCAGTTGTAGGTTTTCTCTCATAGTTTCTTCACTACATGCAAACCGATTGGTCCCAGCTTCCCTGGGGAAATGTCCTGTTCTGGGACCATAAAAAATCTTATCAGACTTGGTGGGTGCCTGAGACCACTCAAAGTTGAGAGGGATCTATAAGGTTCAATGGAATGCCAAAGGCAACCATGACACACACACACAAAGGTTATAAACCTCTTTGTTAGAATTTTTATTTAATTCTTTAAAATGGCACTAATTAATTTTATTTGTAAAATTAGTGGAAAATATTTGAAAAAATGAGTAAATGTCATCTTTCTGAAGAAGACATACACATATTCTGAAAAAAGAAATTTATAAGTTTTCATAAAAAGAAAAGACTGGTACAGAAAGAGAAAAAAATCAGTGAATTCATTCAAATACATATTAATTATTATGCATATTTTCCAAGCATACAATAGATAGATTGTTGTTGTTGCTGTTGCTACTGTTGCTTGTTTTTGCTTTGTTTTATTTTTTAAGTGATTTTGAGATTTCATTTCAACTAATGTTAAAATTATATTTCTAAGTTTGCCAAGTTCTTTCAGGTAAAAGAAACAGGTTCAAAGACACTAAGTACCTTGCCTGTCATTATAGTGTGTCTGATGAAAAATTTGAATCTTTGTCTTAAGGACTTCAGTCCAATACTACCTTCAGTATAAAAATGTGGAAAAATGGGAATAATATCGCTTATGAAGGAAGAGGATTGGGTTGTAATATTGACTTTTTTTTACTTATATAATCTTGGACAAATCACTTCAGTTCTCCAGGTCTATTTCCTCATCCAAAAAAATGAGAGTTGAATTATTAGATTAATTCCACTTCTGAATCTATGAACTTCCAAAAAGAAATGCTAAGAAATAAAAGAATCACAGATCTGCAATCTAGGAGGAACATAATGATTTATGTTATGCATTTCTAATTTTACAGAAAAGATAAATGTGCTGACATTTTCAAATCCAGGTCTACAATACAAGTTCCCTTATTCCTGGTACAATTCTCATCATATTCCTCTCTGCCATTTCTCATTCATTTTTTGGAAGATCTATGTTCTCATTCATGCATACTGATACTTTAGGGTCAACCTATACTTTGTATATATTAGAATCATGGAATTTTAATTTTAGAAGACTTTAGCCAACCAATACTTGAGAATCCTCTCCACCAGATGATATTTAAAGGGCTATCAAACTTATACTTTTTAATCCAGTAATGCCATTATTAGGCCTGTATCCCAAGAGATTATTAAAAAAAATAGGAAAATACCCACATGTAGAAAAATATGTATAGCAGCTCTTTCCTTGTGGTGACAAAGAATTGGAAAATGAGGGTATCCCCATCAATTGGGGAATGGCTGAACAAGTTGTGGTATATAAAAGTAATAGTATATTATTGTAATATAAGAAGTGATGAGCAGGAAGATTTTAGAAAAAAATCTGGAAACACTTATATGAACTGATAGAGTGGAATGAGTAGAACCAGGAAAACATTATACAGAAACATTGCACTATGATTAATTATGAATGACTTAGGTTTTCTCAGCAATACAATGATCCAAGATAATTACTAAAGACTCATGACAAAAAAAAGTGCTATCCACATCTAGAGAAAGAAATATTGCATATAAATGTAGATTAAAGAACATTATTTTCACTTTTTTGTGTGACTTTCCCTTTTTGATCTTTTTTCTCTTTTACAACATGATTAATTAGAAATTACATGCAAGGGGCAGCTAGGTGATACAGTGGCTAGAGCACCAGCCCTGAAGTCAGGAGGACCTGAGTTCAAATCTAGCCTCAGACACTTAACACTTCCTAGCTCTGTGACCCTGGGCAAGTCACAACCCCAATTACCTCAGCAAAAAAAAATGCATGCATATGATTGCACATGTATAACCTATATCACATTGCTTGTAATCTTAGGAAGGAGGCATAGAAGGGAAACAGAAAAAAAAATGAACTCAAAATCTTATTTAAAAAAGTGAATATTGAAAACTATCCTTGCATGTAAATGGAAATAATAAAATACCACTAAAGCAATATCCAGAAAGTAGTCACCAGTCTTCCTTTACTTTTCCTGAATAAGTTCTTATGACCTTTGGATAGCCTAAATTATTAGGAAGTTTTTCTTTTTATTGAAATTAAATGAAATCATTTGAATCCTACACATTTTCTTTGATGAAAGAAATATAAATTATTTTATCAGATATTCATATTGTACTTTGTGTACATTTTCAGGAAGTATCCTATTCAGGAAGGACACCATGTTTTATGATTCTAGAAATGAGTCACATTCAAATATTATTTTAATAACTTATCTGGAGATTGAATTAGGAGATGGAAAATAAAGAGTCAGTTAAGCACAAAGATGAAAGTGAAATACAAAGAGATATTCAGAGAAAGAAAAATAGAGACATACTGGAACAGGACAACAGATTAGAGACAGAAATATGGTTCAAACAAAGAGATAGAGAGTATAGGGGAAGGAGAGTAATGAGGAATGGAAAGAGAGGTGGAAGTGGAGTATCTCCCGATGGCATGAAGGATATTATCTGGAATTTGAACCCAGAGTTTCCACATTCACAATTTTAATTCTCAGATTAAAAACATACATTTCTTAGGATTCATAATTACTAACCTTTGCTAAAAGAAGACAAATATTCAAATTAAATTCTATTTTTTTTATTTCTGTTAAACACACACACAAATCCATATATACACACATTTGCATGTGGGTATTCAAAACCATGCAGTGAATACTTTCATTTATCAATACGTTCTCTGGAGATTGATAACATCTTCCTTTTTATATCCTTTGTGGTTGATTTTGAGTACTTGTAATACTCAGAATAACTTAGTAGTTCCCAGTTACTCTTTGAACAATATTGGTGCTATTGTATACAACATTCTATTGGTTCTGCTCATCTGACTATTCATTATTTCATGCAAGCTTTTCCATGCTTTTTTCCCCCTAAAACAAACCATCACAATTTATTTAGCCTTTCACCCATTGAAGGGCATTCCCTCACTTTCCAGTTCTTAGCCATCACAATGAGAACTGCTATAAATATTGTAGAATATTTATGTTCTTTTTCTTTTTAGTCTGATCACCTTGGGAAACATACTCAATAGTGGCATTGCTGTGTCAAAGGATATACACAGTTTAATAACTATTTGACATAATTTCCTGATTCCTCTCCAAAATGGTTGGATCAATTCACAGTTTCACCAATAATGTATTATTTCCTAGTTTCTCCATATTCCCTCCAACATTTGTCATTTTCCCCTTCTATATTTCTAGCCAATCTAAGTGTGAATTGATATCTTTTTTTTTAATAAAGCTTTTTATTTGCAAAACATATGAGTGACCTTTCAACATTGACCTTTGCAAAAAAAAACTTTTTTTCCCAAGCTTTTCCTTTCCCTCCCCCCGCCCCCCACCCCTAGATGACAGGTAATCTAATACATGCTAGATAGGATAAATTATATGACAAATACAATACATGTATACATATCTAAACAAGCACCATACTCCACAAGAAACATCAGATCTAGAAAGAGAAGAAGGAAAAAAAAACAACCTAAGAAGGAAAACAGAATGCATGGAAATATTCACAGAAAGCGTTAAAATGCTGTGTTGTGGTTCACTCTCAGTTCCCACAGGCCTCTCTCTGGATGTATATGACTATCTTCATCGCAGCACAACTGGTTTGAATCACATCATTGTTGAAGAGAACCATGTCCATCAAAATTGATCATCGTATAGTCTTGTTACTGTGTATAATGTTCTCCTGGTTCTGCTGATTTCACTCAGCATCAGTTCATGCAAGTCTCTCCAATCCTCTCTGAAATCTTCCTGTTGGTCATTTCTTACAGAACAATAATATTCCATAACATTCAT
>JAJPUD010017722.1:0-11627 GCA_023553655.1 Myrmecobius fasciatus
ACTCCTCTCATATGTCCCTTGACTCTTTTCTTCTTCAGATTAAACTTCCCCAGATTTTTTCAATCAATCATTTGTATGATATGATCTTGGGACCTTTTCCTCATCCTTGTTATATCAGAGACAAAGAGAAAAAGCATTCCAGGCATTGGTGATAGCTTCTGAAAATGCAACAGAATCAGGAGATGGAGTATCATGTTCAAGAGACAAGGACACCATTAGATTTTATTAGGTTATTTCCCAGTGTTCTAGTCATGATCTTTTTGAAATCTGATTCAGTCATCCCATGTCAGCTGTCTGTTTTACCTTTATGTTTTCTGCCTACTTGGTGCCATCTATATATTCATCCAAAACTTCAATAAAAACTAAATAGCATGTGGACAAGCAACGATCTGGAGAACTCTATTAAATACCTTACATATTAACAGTAAATGATATATTAATATGATTTTGTTTAAGTAAAATTTTCAATTTATGAAATACCCTCTTAATCTTACGAAACTCTCCTATATGTGCATTACATGTATTAGCCAAACTATGTTCTAGATCATACCTTGTGCTTTCCAATCTCCTTGCTTAGAGAATACTATTCTTTATGGCTAAAATATTATCCCTTTGGCTTTCGAATTGTTTGGTTCTTAGGAGTTCTTTAAAGCCTAACTGAGATGGTATCTCCTTTAGCTATTCTTCTCTGATCCTCTAATTTGTGACAGCTCTTATTCTCCTTAGGTTTTACATTGAACTTTGTTTTACATCCCTCTGCTGCATATATTCTATTGCATAGTATTATAATTGTTCAATTATATATCATATCTAACTTCTAAACTTAAAGTTCCTGAAGTTAAGGATTATACCTTACTTATCCTTTTCTTATTATTACCTAGCTTTATACTAGGTATACATTATGCATTCAATAAATGTTTATTTTTTTATTTAACAAATTTGATATTAATTTTTAATTTTTATTTAAAACTTTTTGTTTCAAATTTTCTCCCTTTCTCCAGTCCCTTCCCTACCATTGACAAGACAAACATATGATGTTAGTTAGATATGTGAAATCATGGAAAACATATTTCCATATTGACCATATTGCAACAAAAAAAAGCAAAAAAAAAAAAAGAAGAAAAAGAAAGTGAAAATACATATACTTTAATCTGTTCTCAGAGTTCATCACTTCTCTTCCTGGAAGTAAATAGCTTTTTTCATCATGAGTTCTTTAGAATTGTCTTGCATCATTGTATTGATCTGTGTAGCTCAGTCTTTCATAGTTGATCACCGTTACAATATTGCTGTTACTAAAAATGATGTTCTGGTTCTGCTCATGTCACTTTGCATTAGTTCACATACTTCTTCCTATGTTTTTTTCTAAAAACATTCCCCTCATCATTTCTTCTAACACAGTAGTATCCCATCACAATAATGTACCATATATTCTATATATGGTCTATATGTACTATAACTTCATCCATTTCCCAATTAATAAATATTTATTAAATTAACTTGAACTTTTTATAAATCAATATAAATATATATTGGATGATCCTTGAGGTCTTTTCCAACTCTAAGTTTATATGGTAATTATTTTGTGATAATGTAGGTGAGTGTGTATAGATTTTCATAGTTATTGTAACATATGCCGACTTACTTCATTGTTACTATATGATGAAATATTAAACTTTCTGGATTATTTAAATGGGAACAAGAGAATAAATAACATTTGCAATGAATCATTGTCCTGCAAAATTCAGGAGAGAGGTTGTCATAATTGTAATAATGGATGGGTCTTTTTTTAAACTAATTGTGTTTTTGCTTTTTAAATTGGTATTTTAAATAAAGGATGATGTTTAGAAAGGGCATGCTGCAAATAAGAAACATAAACATTATGTCTATGGGAAAAGGTCTACTAATAAACCCCCTCTACTATCACTGTGTTATTTTGCTTTTTCTCCAATTATAGATGCACTAATCTTTTTGGAGTTGGAACACTGTTATTTGTTTCTCAGATTTAGTACACATTTCCCCTTCCTTTTAAAAGTACTTTATGACACATATTTGTACTTTAAATTGAATAAAATTTACTTTCCTTTCAAAATTCTAGGATTCTTTTGCTATTCCTTTGAGATATTTACAAAGGTCTTTTGGTGTCACAAAATAGGATAAGGAAGTACTGCTATCAATTATTTTTAACGGTGGAATGTTGAGAAATTATAAATTTTGAGGGGAAGGACTATTTCATTTTTGTCATTCTTTATCAAGCATCTAGCATACTGAGACATAGCAATTCTTAATAAGCATCTGCTACATTGAATTGAATAAAATCTTAGAAATGGAAGTAACTTCAGAGGTCATCTAGTCCAACTTTCTGCCCGATTCAGGAATCTGTTGTACAGTACACCTAGCAAATAGGCATCCAACAAATACAGGAATGTGGAAAGAGGATATGAAGTGTCATGTATGAGGAACAGTAAGAAGGTAAACATATCTGGATTGAAGATTGTGTGGAGGAGAATAACATACTTTAAAAAGGTCTCTACTAAAGTAATGGCTTTGCCTTAGACAACATTGCTAGTTATATCTGTGATCCCATCTTCTCTCTGTCCTCTGGCAACAATTATTACCCTTAATTCCCCTCAATTTTTAGTCCTATCTAGTAGATAGTTTCCTATCTACTAACATCATATATCTTGACTACAACAATGTGTAGGTCTTTCCCATCCCGAGAAAACATTCACTAGACCTGCTGTTTCCTCAGTATTTTCCATGTTATCCCACGCCTTCTTTCTTTCATAGCCAAAATCATAGAAAAAGCTTTCTCTTTTTTTGTCTGCTCTTTCTCTCCTATCACTCACTTCTCAGTCCTTTGGGTATGGCTTTCAAATCTCATCATTCAACTGAAACTATCCTCCTCAAACTTAACCATATTCTCTCAGGTGGATGAGGCCTAAATAAAACATAACTTCCTAGAATAAGGTGTATTTGCATATATCTATGTGATGTGTGTATGTGTATGTGTGTGTAAAACTAAGGGAAACAGACTCAAAGTCAGATTATCCAGCATGTTTATAGTGAAAATGGCATTTGAAAATTGAGAATAGTTCCTTCCTCCAAAACAACAGCAGCAACAACTGTTTTAGAAGTAAAGTAATTAAAAGATACTCTAGTATATTTTCAAGATATTTCAAAAAAGAGAATCCCAATATTAAAATATTATGTATGATATCATTACCAAAAATAACTAAGAAAACATCACTAAATATAGACATAGAGCTGCTTTTCTATATTTACTAATGGAAGTAATATTTTAATGAGAATAATCCTATTTAAAAATATACTAGATGAAAATATGAGAAGGAAACAGGCAGACTTTTGAAGATGAGTTTCTACAGCAAAATCTAACCTCACATTTTATTAGAAATGTAGGAAGTACAAGATCTTATGTATATTTTGCTATTTTTTAAAGGATTTGACTGAATATAACAAAATATAGATTTAAAGGCTCTCTTCCATATCTCTCATTCATATATTAAGATCATATAAAATGAAATATTTTACTCAGTGATCCTCTAGTTATTGATATCAATTAAAGTATAAAAGGAGATATATACTTGTCAGATGTATTCATCCTTATTATGGTAAGATGTGTTGTTCACCCAGAAGATGGAGGTCATATTATGTGAGATTCTCTAGGTGTCCTATTTACAAACATTACAGACATTTACAGTTAAGCCTTAGGAACAATGTGGGCCCTCCTCAAAGAGATCAAAGATTTACTCAAAAAGGATCAATCTAGAAATCTACATAGAAAGATCATTAATTGTGCACATTAAAACAAGTCCTTCTAGTTCAATGCATATTTCTTGAACAGTCACTGCAGATGGAAAATGAATGATCCCAGAAATGAATAGGAGGCAAGCAGGCTAAATTGTATTTGGAAAACTTCAATGCTTTCACTGCTCCCCACCTATCTCATTGTACCAAACTTCAAAAATATATAATTTTTGGTGATAGTATAGTGATTCATAGAGTGCCATCTTCTCTGGAGAACAAAATTGCAGATGAAAATAAAAATTAGTGGAAAAGTTCAAGGTGAGTATAAGTAGACTACAGCATGTTATCAATGATGACTTGTATGTTAGAATTGGTATAAAACACAATAAAGATGAAAGCTGTTTATATAGCGAAAATAAAGAATAACATGAATGAGTCTAATTGTTTTACCTGGCATATGTGAAATATTAAATATTAGAAATACCCATAGAAAAGTCTGTAATATATAGGGTGAATCCCTGATGGAGTTTTGAAGGAAATTGATTAGAAGTATCCTGAATGAGAAGGCATGAGTGACTTAAAAGATCTACAAGGCTAGAGTGTCCCCATTAGTGAGATTCCTGAAAGAAATGAAATAAAATTTTAGTGATTTATACCTACAGACCCAAAAGAATCATCAAGTTGGAAGCAACTTTGAAAATCATCTAATTTCAACTTCTTATGAAGAAACTGAAATCCTAAAAAGTTGTAACTTTCCCCAGTTAGCAAGGAACAGGACTGATGTTTTTGACTACCAGTTTAGTGCCTTTTCCCATTGATAAATTTTCACTCAAATCTTGCCTGATAATAAGTAATCACTTATTTATATTTTTTCCTATGCTACTCTTTGAAACTCTAAGATTTTAAGTATCTTTTATGTGCTTTTTCAGTGGTCTCATCAACACTGACTCATCTTCCTTATTTAGTGTGTTATTATTGTGATAACTAACTTTTTCTGAGGTGCTTTCCAGATTCTGTTATGATCCCTTCCTCGCAACATGATATTTTTCCGTTTGCTTTTCCTGCTAGAGAATAGTGTCTTTTAGATGCTTCCAGCCTTCTTACTATCTAGCTAAAAGTAGAAAATTAGTTGTATACATTTATCACCTTCAGAGTATATTTCAGAGGTAATTGTGCCTTTTAATAAGACAGCTTCATCCAGCTATAGAATCATTGATAGATATATGAATATCACCTATTTGATAGAATCAACATGATAGAGCCATAGATTTCAGTCAGATGTATGAATAGGCTGACAGTGTCACAAGAACCAAAAGATATTAGACTATGTTACATTATTTTGTATATAAGAAAATTTTCAATTAATGAAAAATGCAAATGAAGGTGACTTAGCTGTACCAGACCTAAAATTGTATTATAAAGCATTTTGTATTGGCTAAGAAGTATTTGATACTGGCTAAGGAGTATTTGATCAGTGGAATAAATTTGGTTCATAAGAGAAAAAAAGAACACATATGTGCAAAAATGTTTGTAGCAGCTCTTTTTGTAGTGGTAAGGAATTAGAAAACAAGTAGATGCCCATCAGTTGGGGAATGGCCTAATAAGTTATGGTTTATGGATGTAATGAAATATTATTGTTCTATAAGAAATGATCAGCAGGATGATTTCAGAGAGGCCTGGAGAGACTTACATGAACTGATGCTAAGTGAAGAAAATAGAACCAAGAGAACATTGTACCCAGCAACAAGATTATGTAATGAACAATTGGACCTTGGCTCTTTTCAACAACGAGGTGATTCAGGCCAGTTCCAATAGACTTGTGATGGAGAGAGCCATCTGCACCCAGAGAGAGGACTGTGGTGACTGAATGTGGATTATAATGTAGTATTTTCACCTTTGTTGTTGTTGTTTGCTTTCTTGTTTTTTTGCTCTCATTTTCCCCCTTTTTGATCTGATTTTTCTTGTGCAACATGATAAGTGTGGAAATTTTTTAGAAGAAATGCACAAGTTTAACCTATATTGGATTATTTACTATTTAGGGGAGGGAGGAAGTGGGAAGGGAAGGAGAAAAATATGGAACACAAGAATTTTCAAGGGTGAATGTTGAAAGCCATCTTTGCATGTATTTGGAAAAATAAAAAGTTATTATAAAAATAAGAAATAACTCTTCCCAGAAGTAATAGCTACTTTTGTCATTTTGCATATAGTGGCAAGTCAGTAAAAATTTATAAAGTACCTACTATGTGCTAGAATTAGATAGAAGGACTGGTGAATATTTTGTAGGATTGGAAAACCTATGTGTATATACATGTGGTAATGTATAATATAATGTAATGTATAATATATTTATATGTACATATGCATATGATATATATCTATGTATGTTTAATATGTGACTAACAATTCAGTACATTATTGAAACCTGTTTTTTATAAATTTTAAATTAAGAAAGGAAAATTAACAAAGATCACTCTTTCAAATTCATCTTGGATGATAACTAAAAAATTATGTTATTAGTTGATAATGGCTCCATTTGTCCAAATGCCATCTCTTTCAAAAAATAAAACTAAATTTTTTGAGATTTTGGTCAAGGTCCCTGTACTACCTGTCTTTTCTTTACCAGAAATTATTAAAGAAGTCCTGAAAATTAGATAAACAGATCTTTAAAGATGATTTTCTCTGTGCCCACAGGCTCAGGTCTAAAATTAGTCTCTTAATTTGAGAGTTGGAAAAGTCCTTAGTAAGTGTGTTCCCCCATCTGTACAGCAAAGGAATCCCCACAGTCTGATAATTGGTTGCCCATTCTCTGTTTTAAGGTTTCCAAGGAAAAGGAGCATACCACATCTTCTGGCAGCCTATTCCGCTTTTGAATAACTCTTTTAGCAAGTTTTTCCTACTATTGAACCTAAATTTACCCTTTTTACAACTTCTGTGTGTATCTCCTGATTCTGAACTAGGCAAAATGGAATAAGTGTATTCCTTTCCCATATGACAGATATTATTCCCTGTCCCCTTCATATTTTCCAAGTCTTATCTCCAGGCAAAAACCATGATCAGTTCTTTTAATCCATCTTCATATAGCATGGACTATAATCCTAGTTGCCTTTCTTTGGACACTCTCCAATTTATCAATATCCTCTGTTTTTATTGAATTATTTTATTTTGTTTTTCAATTACATGTAAAATAATTTCTCACATTTGTTTTTTAAAAATTTGAGTTCCAAATTGTCTCTTCCCCTTCTTCCCCTCCTTTCTTCCTTATTAAATAAGTTATGTAATAGATGTATAATCATCCAAAACATATTTCCTTATTAGTCATGTTGTGAAAGAAAACATAGACCAAGAGGGGGGAGGAAAATACCATAAAACAAAATAAAGTAAAAAATAGTATTCTTTTTTTATTTGTATTCAGATTCCAACAGTTTTTTTTCTGGAGGTAGAGATAGCATTTTTCATTATGAGTCCTTTGGAATTACCTGAGTTCAGTGTACAGCTGAGAATAGCTAAGTCACTCGTATTTGATCATCATATAATACTGCTGTTATTGTGTTCAGTGTTCTTCTCATACAGCTCACTTCACTTTGCATCAGTTCATGTCAGAATTTCTAGCTTTTTCTGAAAACATCTTGCTTGTCCTTTCTTTTAGTATAATAATATTCCATTATATTCACATACCACAACTTGCTCAACCATTCCCCAATTGATGGACATATCCTCAATTTACAAGGAATTACCACCACAAAAAGTTGCTATAGATATTTTTGGATAAATAGGTCCTTTTCCTGTTTTAGGGAATCCTTTAGGGATATAGACCTAGTAGTAGTATTGGCTGAATCAGTTTCTTAGCCCTTTGGGGATAGTTCCAGATTGCCCACTAGAATGGATGGAGCAGTCCACATCTCCACCAATGATGTATTAGTGCCCCAATTTTCTTATATATCCTCTAACATTTATCATTTTCCTTTTCTATCATATTAACAAATCTAATAGGTTTGAAGTGATACCTTGGAGTTGTTTTAATTTACATTTCTCTAATCAAGAGTGATTTAAAGTATTTTTTTTTTGCAGATAACTTTAATTTTTTTTTTGTCTGAAAACTGCCTGTTCATAAAGACCATTTATCAGCAGGGAATGACTCGTATTCTTTTAAATTTGACTGATTTTTCTATATATTTCAGAAATGAGACCTTTATCAGAGACACTTGCTGTAAATTCCCCCCAACCTCAGTTTTCAGCTTTCCTTCTAATTTTTGTTGCATTACCAATGACTCTATGTAACAGTGTATCAGCTTTGTACCTGGAATATAGCATATAAGGATAAATTTCAATGGTTTGGCCACATTTTTTTTGAATGTCAAACATACATTTGCCTAAAAGATTATTTTACAGATAATTCACACAAGGCAAGAACTCACATGGAGGTCAGAAGAAGCAGAAGAAGGACACTCTCAAGGTCTCTCTTAAGAACTTTGGAGCCAATTGTGTGACACAGTATGACATGCCTTACATAGCAAGGCGCTGTACTCTATGAGTGAAGCAAAATTGCAGTGACTTAAAAGAAATGTGAGATGCCCAATTTTAGAGACAATTCCACTTCAAATGTTTATGTAGACTGTTTCTGGTAGAACACTCCAAGCTCATACTGGTTTGATCAGCCAGAGTTGGACACATTGTACTTTAATATAAATATAGAATTATCATTTTGGTTCTCTTCAAGAATGACTAACAACAGTCAACTAACAATCAGCTATATGAAGTCAGATTCAAAATCAGGTATTCATGATTCCAAATGCAGCATTCTATCCACTGAGCCACAAGATGGTTTATGGAGCTAGAGGCGTCTTTTGTTAGCAGAACCTGCAGCAATGTCATATCCTTGTGAAACTGAGTTTTCAGTTGTTGCTGTGTTTAAAAGCAAATACAGAACAAAAATCAGCATGTAACAGGAAATGAGGGTGGGGGTATGCAACCTAATTCCAAAGTTTGAGATGCTACATAGTATTAAAAAGGTACATACATTCCATTAGTAAATAATTGCATTAATTTCAGGATGAAATAAAAATATTTCTTTTCTTTTAATATGTATTTTTTAAGATATCTTCTAAATTGTTAGGACATGAATAATTTTCATGGTTTTTAGACCTAACTACCTAATAAAACTGTTAGGTAGTTTTTGTTCTTATTTTAGGAGCACAATATTAAAACTGAAGACATTAAGGGCATCATGGACAAAGAAATTTTGAGAACTTTTATCTTAGTAGATAAGTCTCAGAAAGTTGACTGATGCTTTGAGAGATTAAGCGATTTGCCCAGAAAAGTTTAGCTAATAAGTGCTTCAAGAGGAATTTGAACCTAGGTATTCCTAATTCAAAGTCCAGTCCTCTCAATACACATGCTGCCTTCCACAGGGTGTGTGCATGTGTGTGTGTGTGTATGTGTTGTGTGTGTGTGTGTGGGGGGGGTGTTTACTGATATCAGCTGCTATCTTTGTATTGGAGCTGAAGAGACCCCACAGAAACCTGCCAATGCCCACATAGAAAAGATGAGGTTTGTTTTGCTGCAAAAATAGAAAACCACTGATTACTTTATTCACCAAAGGTTGGTAAAACAGTTTTGTCACTGGGAGATGAATAATCCAGTTCCTTTCAGCAGATTTATTTAATAAGCTGCATATAATTATTGCATATTTAAAATCATACCATTAAAATCATAGTCATGGAATTTATTAATTAGAAGTGAACACACCATCTAACCCTCCTTTTCTTCTTTTGACAGAAGAGGAAACTATAGCCTGGAGGAAGTGAAATGACTTGATTAAAATCACACACACACGCACACACGCACACACGCACACACACACACACACACGCACACACACACACACACACACACTCTTCTAAGGAGTGGCAGAGCAGGAACCAAACCAGCCCCCTCTTGCCTCTTTCCACTTCTCCATGCTGATAATGACTTCATTTAATGACAGGCATGAATCAACTCTTTCCCATGATTCTCTTCAAGTACTCACCATTTTTTTTTTTTGTCATGCATCTATTTCGCTAAGACTAAGAACTTCAAGAACTTGAAAGTAAATCATTTAACTTTACTATTCTCTAGCAGTTAGCAAAAGGGAAAACTTTCATTGACCAGTACAGAGTGTGGTCTGTCCATAGTAAAACTCATTTCAAAAGTCCATTGACTGAAATAATACCATTGAAAGAATACCATTGACTGTAAATGATAGTGCATAAAATCAAGTAGTAACTTGCCTTATTTTTCAAAGGCAAACTGACTTGATGATGTCCATTATATATTCTTTGTTTTAAAAAAATTAGTGTTTCTAATACTTAATTATTCATATTTTCTTAAATATTTTCCATATAAAGAAATGGAGAGGGGGAAGATAGTGCTTCAGAAATCAAACCAAAGCTTCATATTACATTTTTACACGAGACATTGTCATTAGTATTCCAATCTTCTATAGTACATATCAGAGATGTGGTTTAAAAATGCTATTTTTAACTCTTAAAATTATCCACAAAAATATTTGACTTTAGGAAAACTGTACAAGGTAGACTAACCTCTGAAACAAATGTATGACGAATAAAACCTCATTATATCTCCATCGCTGAACACTCACATTCAATCATGTGCCAATTTTATTTCAATACTAGAGGAGCTTTGGCTTTGAAACAAACTGATATAAATTATAATTAATAAATCTCTATAACAGCTGAACTACTCTGATAGTGGTAAGGTGGTAAAATGAGAAAGGACTAAAATCAAAACCCAGTTTTGGCAATATGGATGTTGTAAATATTGCAAGCTTGCTGATCTGCCCCTGGAGAATTAAATGTTATCCTTAGGAAAAGAGAATCAATTTGTATATAGATCCATGTTATAACTATGCTTTGTTTAATACAGTTTTTAAAGTAACCAGCCCTTTTTTAATATGACGCTTCTTCAAAGAAACAAGTCTTTTGGTGGAACTCTTTGCCTGTCTTTTTTCTTCTTCTCTAAAGTAGATATATTTTCCTCATTAGAATGAAATATTCAAAATGTTTGCTTCCCAAATACATATTTTTTGAAAATCTGAATGGGGGGGCGGAGCCAAGATGGCGGAGTGAAAAGGTGACTTTCTGCCTCTCCTCCGATCTTCTCTCAAATCAACAATAAAATAAGCCTCTGAACTGATCTTCAAGTCAACGAACTCAGAAATATTTGGGCACGGCTCTCTGGAGAACTTCATATCAGGTTAGTCGGACTCGGACAGAGAGATAAATAGACTACAACTGTGCAGGCCGGAAGTGAGGGTGGGACTCAGCTCGGCTCATCGTGGAAGAAATTCCAAACTCCAAACTCCAAATTCCAAACACCTGGAGTTTATCTGAGGCACTCGGGACACTCTGCCCTGATTGGGGACAGGTGTTCTGGCAGACTTGCCTTGTTTAAGGAGTAATTCGGACTTAGTCCTAGCCCCCACCGGCCCAGCACCTTAAATCAACTCGCCGAAGTGCCCCAGAGCAAAGCGTCTTCAGCCGAGGTTTTTTTTTCCCCTACCTTAAAGAGATATCCACTCTGTCTAAAAAAAAAAAAAATGATGAAGAAGCAAAAGAGAGCTCTCACCATAGACAGCTTTTATCAAGGCAAAGAAACGACCTCAGATACAGAGGTTTCTTTAGACAAAAATCCAGAAAAAAACAGCCACGACCATCACTGGTCCCCGTTTCAAAAGGCCTTTCTGGAAGATTGCATAAAGAACCTCAAAAGAGAGCTGGAGGATAAATGGGAAAATAAATTGAAATCAGTGCAAGAAGGATACAGTATCTTGCAAGAAGGATATGATGCTCTGCAAAAGAGATATG
>JAJPUD010017723.1:0-30542 GCA_023553655.1 Myrmecobius fasciatus
GGGGAGAAAGGGGAGGGGGGAGAGAGAGAGGAGGGGAAGGGGAGAAAAGGGAGGGGGGAGAGAGAGAAAAGAGGGGAAGGGGAGAAAGGGGAGGGGGGAGAGAGAGAAGGGGAAAAATAAGGAAGAAAGGAGGAGAAGGAAAGAGGAGGAGGGGTAGAGGAAAGAGGGGAAGGGGAAAAATGGAGGGGAGGAAGAGGTGGGAGGAGGAGAGGAAGAGGAGTGAGGGTAGAGGAAAGGGGAAAGGAGGAGAGAGGGAGGGGAGGAGGAGGAGGGAAAAGCAGAAAAGAGGAGGAAGGAGGGGAGAGGGAAAAGAGAGGGAGGAGGGAAGGGGAAAGGAGGAGGAAGGAAGGAAAGGGAGGGAGGAAGAGGAGATTGGAGAAGCTGCTGGCTAAGTTCTAATGGCTGGGCAGTCCCTTACTGTTGGAGGGGGACGGGGTGGCACTCCTTAACCTCCTGCCTGTTCTAAGCCGGACACACTGTGGTTCTCCTCTGAGGGCTTTGGGGTTTCAGGCTCCGTGGGCTTGCCTGCTCTCCCAGAGAAGAGGCAGGCTGCCTTTCCCTCTGCGGCTGGGACTGGACGGGCACAGAGAGCACGTCTCGTGAGCTGAATGCCCACTTCGGCCTGGTTGGGCCACTGGCACACTGAGAGTTGGCTTTGTTAGGGCCCAGGCCCGGGGGAAGGGGCTGCCAGGCTGGCCGGCGGGCTTGGTCTGCACTCGCCTCCTCCTGGCTCTGCCATTCCAGGGCTAAGGCAGGGCTCTTAGCCCCCCCCTTTGTGGGGTGGCCCCCTTGGGCAGCCTGTTAGAGCCTATATGCCCTTCTCAGAGTAACGTTTTTAAATCTAATGCACGGGATCACAAAGGAAAACATGCTGTAGAAATAAAAGTTATTTTTTTCATCCAAGTTCACAACCCTTCCCCTGAATCTATCCACAGATTCATAGGGAAGCCATGGACTCAGGTTAGGAAAGCACAGGGCGAGGGGATGCACACAGACACACAGACAGACACACGTATGCAGGAGGTGCTCGGGGAAAGCAGGACAGAGCCCAGGTGGAACTCCTGGATTGGCCGGGGCGATGATCCTTGGGAATGAAACAGAAAGAGTTTAGTTTGGGGAGTGAAGGGTATCCCCAGGAGCTCTGTATGTGTCTGTGTCTATGTATGTCTGTGTGTCTGTGTCTGTCTATCTGTCTGTGTCTGTGTGTGTGTGTCTGTGTCTGTCTGTCTGTGTCTGTGTGTCGGGCAGGGTGGGCTTTCTCTGACCCTGCCGAGGGTCTTTCCGGCTAATCTCGGGCCTCTCACTGAAGTTCTCCCTCCCCTTCCTCTCCCTTGCCTCCCCTCCCCCTGGCCAGTGCGTCACGTGCGGCAAAGCCTTTAAGAAGCTTTGGTCCCTCCACGAGCACAACAAGATTGTCCATGGCTACGCGGAGAAGAAGTTCTCCTGCGAGATCTGTGAGAAGAAGTTCTACACCATGGCCCACGTGCGGAAGCACATGGTCGGTGAGTCCCAGGGGCCGGGGGGGCCGCAGGCCGAAGTGGGGGTCCTGGCCCCCCCCTCACTGCCTGGGGGACCCAACAAGGCTCTTCCCTTTGCGGGCTTCCCCTCTGCCCTCTAAAGAGCTTCAGCGGATGACCTGGGCAAGGAAGCCAGCGTGATAAGATGGAAAGGAGGCAGAAGTTGGAGGTGGAAGACCTGAGTTCAGACTCTGCCTTTGTGACCATAGAAGTCACTTACCGTCTCCGGACCTCAGGTCCGAGTCTGTCCAAATCAAGTCACTTCCAAGGGGTCTCTGGCTTCTGATCGTTAGTCCATGGAGCTGTTCCTTGACTGTCCCCAGAACCATTTCTTTCCTGTCCCACCCTCCCCTGGGCAGGGACAAGGTGTTTTAGGATGTCAGCGGCAGGTGAGTCCGTCTCCTGCCTCTCCTGTTATCATGACAGTAGCTAATAAAGTGAATGATCATGTTTTCGAATGGGAACGGGTCAGAAATAGTGCAGTGGGATGCTTAGAATACTGGCTTTCAAGTCTGTCGCTTCCTAACCATGTGGCAAAAGTCCTGTTATTTCCCTGTGCCTCAATTTCCTAATTTGTAAAATGAGTGACTTGGTCTAGGTTTATATCATGTGATCTCCCGTGGCCTTAAAAATCACACACTCATGGTTCTTTAAAAAAAAAAAAAAAACTCTTTAAGATTATTGAGGACCACAAAGAGCTTTTGTTTTTATGGGTGTTGGCCATCAATATTTACCATATCAGAAATTAAAGCATTTATTATTATTATTAAAAAATAGACCTTGAGGATCCTGTCAAAGGGCTTTGAGGACCCTCAGAATCCAAAGTCCACACTTTGAGAATCATTGATACCTTGCATGATACACGAATACAGATTTCTTCGATAATTTTGGAGCTGCTCATGCTGATAGTCCAGAGAAGAGATGATGATGTTGGGGGGCAGGGATGGGAGCATGTGACATGGCACACACACAATGGCAATCTTCAGACATCTTCTCATAGAAAAAGCCTGAGTTTTTCTGTGTGGTCCCTGGAAGCAGCATTAGAATCAGTGAAGAGGAAAAGTTATATTATAGCCGGACAAATAGGCAGATTTGAGTTATAAGAACCTCCAAATACTTGGAGCTGCCCAATGTAGAGCATGGCTGTCTCTGGAGGTCCAGGTCACCCAGGTTACAAAGAGACAAAGATGGAATTCAATTCCAGGTCCCCTGACTCTAAGGTCTAAGTGCATTCTACCATACTGGGTGTCTTGGGAGCAAGTTCCCCATCACTAAAGGGATGAGGGATTCAGAGGGGATTCTTCCATTGAATAGGAGGTAAATCTTGGGACTCTCTTGGGTTCCTTCCCTTGAAGATTTATCTAATAAAAATAAATTCTTATAAATACCTCTTGTTCCCTTATAATTCTTAATCTATGATCCTAGGGTCCTATGAGATACTACTTTTATATTTCTAAAGGCCTCATTTGATTCCCATAAGAACTGATGGGATGGGGAGGATGGTGAACAAGGATGACCTTGGGAAGAAGTCATGGATGGTCTGATTACCTAACAGCAGAAGCAGAGAACAGATGAGTTTACAATAGACTTTTAGAGTTAGCAGGAAACCTTAGAGATCATTTGATTCAGTCCCTTAAATTTACAGATGGAGAAACTGAGGCTCAGAGAAGGAAAACACCTCATTTGAGATTACACACTAAGAGAATTAGGAACAGCTTGGAGAAAGGGAGGTTAAAGATTAAATAGGTTTGTGATCAGGGGGTCAACTGGGCCAGTCCCCCTGCCATAGGACCTTGTAAATCACACTGTGTAATCTGGTTCCAATTTCTCTTTCTCCACCCACCCCTAACTCTCCCAGGAAAGAAAGTATTAGGGATCCTTCACATGGCAAAGCTGCTGTTCATTCCAGGCACTAAGAGCAGGAGAAGCTTTTTGATGAGCTTTTGTAGGGGTCTCCACCAGGAAGCCTACAAGGCTTGGGGGAAGGGGAGAAATCTGCTACACTGTCAACCATGATTCAGACCGACCTTGTCTCTCCATCTCATTTCCTTGGCTTGTAACTCTGAGGAGGTTCCAGCACTAGGAACCCTTTGGGGCAGTGAACAACATTTGGGATAATAACAGCAGCAGGATCTCTTTTTGTAACACTTTTGAGATTTATTAAGTTCCTTCTCCATTACAGTCCCATGAGATACAAGTGCAAGAGTAATTATACCCATTTTATTGATGAGGAAACTGAGGTTCAGAGAAAGGAAAAGGCCTTGTTCATGAATGCAGATAAACTTGGCCTGCCCAATTCCTTAGCCTCACACCTAAACCCAAAGCAGGCAGAGGATCAGGTCTTCTAATAGCTGTCCCTTCTCCGTACTCACCTCTCAGCTCACACCAAGGACATGCCCTTCACCTGCGAGACCTGCGGCAAGTCCTTCAAGAGGAGCATGTCACTCAAAGTCCATTCCTTGCAGCATTCTGGGGAGAAGCCTTTCAAATGTGAGGTAAGCACCCTTCCAAGGACCACATTAAGGAGTACTCTCTCCTCCTTGGCTCAGTCACCAGTTCTTATGTCCGTCTGAGTCCCTGTTTTCTGTCTGACCGTGTCTCTGAGAGACTACCAGAGCTCATTCCCCTTTGGAAAAGCAAAGGATCCTCTTTTATGCTGGGGAGAAGGAAGAAGGGGTCCTAAAATTACACCTGTGGACCTGGGGGAAGTCAAAGGAGGTTATGTAAGGCCTTCCCTTCTTTCCCTTCTCTGACCCTTCGCATCTTCAGCACTGTCTCGCCTCCACTGTGAATCTTTTTGGGAAGTTTGGTATGGTCCATCTCCTTCCCTCTTTCTAATTCTTTTTTTTTTTTTTTGCTTTTTGCTGAGGCAATTGGGGTTAAGTGACTTGCCCAGGGTCACACAGTTAGGAAGTGTTAAATGTCTGAGACCAGATTTGAACTCAGGTCCTCCTGACTTCAGGGCTGGTGCTGTATCCACTGTATCACCTAGCTGCCCCCCTCTTTGCTAGTCTTAATAATCCTGCAGTGCTATTTTATTTTCTCATTCAGGGCTTCCCAGGAACTGTGATGTGTTAGCATTCAAATGTAATGTTGCTATTGTCATCCTTAGGGAAAGTAGTTTGTTATAAAAATCTTAGCAGATCTTTTCCATGTTTTATTTGTTTTTCTTCCATCTTAATCCTTAAATGCTCTAGGAATGAAATGGTTTAATTGGGTCTTATGCCAAGTTTTCTATTGACATGTTTTTCCTTCCATTGCTTCTCAGTTTTTGAAGCAATATTGCTTTTAATCTTCCATTATCCTTCTCCTTAACGTTTTATGAATTAGTTTATTCTCTGGACTGCTTTCAGACTCAAAATCCCCAAACTGGGAAGAGACCTTAGAGGTAATCTGGTCCAACATTTTCATTTATAAAAGAGGAAATTGAGTCCCAGGGAGGGAAAGGGACTTGCTTGAGGTCATACAGGATTTAAACCCAGGCATCCTGATTCCCAAGTCAAATGTTCTTACCATCATGCTGTTATGTGCCCAGAGGCAGCTAAGTGGTATAGTGGATAGAGGGCTGGACCTGGACTCAGGAAGACTTCAAATGCTGACCAGCTGCGTAATCCCAGGCACAGTGCCCTGGCACACAGAAGGCACTTAATAAATGCTTGTTTCCTCATTTCCATAGAACAAAGGAAAGATCATTGTGGGCATGGGTTATGAGAGAAGGCTTTCTAGAGGGGGCACAGCTGGAGCCGGGCTTTCACATAAGTAGAGAAGAGGAGGGGGCTCAGTGTTTCATGGGAGTCCAGCAACGAGAAGAAGCCAGAGGTACACAGACATATGTATATGTGTATATATGTACATATATATAATATAAACATGTATATTACACACACACACACACACACACACACACACAGGCACATTTACCTCTAGGAGTATTGTATGTTAACAGTTCAAATCTAGATCATTTCCATCAGAAACCCAGAACGAGAAAACAACCACTGAGTCTTCTTTTCTTAAAGGTACTTGTTCGTTTGCCTAAATAAGGCAGCTTGGATTTGTGGTCATTGGTCAGCGAAAGTGTGTTTGCAAAAACACTTTCTCTAGGGTAAAAGGTGAAAGTTGCTAAATTTCAGACCTATTTTAAGGCAGAGCCTCATCAGGCCAATAAATAGTCTTCAGAAAGATTTTGATGAACTAGAGCTGATAGACTGAATACAGAATATGAGATTTAAGAGGATTACGCGTCCTTCCTTCCTTCCTCTTTTCCTCCCTCCTGCTTTTCCTTTCTTCTTTCCTTCCCTCCAACTATCCTTCTCCCCTTCCTTCCTTCCTTCCTTCTTCTCTTCTTTCTTTCCTCCTTTTCTCCCTCCCTTCCTTACTTCCTCACTTCCTTCCTTCTTCCTTGCCTCCCTTCCAGATTTGAATTCAGGTTCTCTTGACTCCAGAGCTGGTTGCTCTAAATAACCATTCTTGTGAAAAAGGTTTTAATGGATTGCCAGCACAGAATGAATCAGTCCTGTAACATGGCAGCCAAAAAAAAAGGTAACATCATCTTAGGGCATGTTAACAGGCTGAGCCTTGGGAAGGGGGTAATATGGAGGAAAGAGCATTGGCTTTGGAGTCAGGACCTGGATTTGTTTCTTGCTGCTGAGGGTCTTGCTTTAACTTTTGTGATTTTGGGCCTCAGTTTCCTCATGTGTAGAATAAAGGGACTTGACAGGACCCTTTCCAGTTTAAGTCTGTGGTAGTCCTGCTGACCTTGACCATGGTCAGAGAACACCTGGAAGACTGAATCCAAGTTTAGGTACCATATTTTAGGAAGGATGCTGACAAACTAAAGAGAGTCTGGAGGGCAGCTAGGATGGGGAGGATGGGGAGACCATGACTGAAGCAGCTCAAACCAGCTGGAGGCAGCCAATTGTTAAATTTTCACTGAGAGCATTTGTACCTTGGACATGGGCAAACTAACCAATTTGGACTTGATTTTATGCTTTGTTGATTGTTTAGACTTTAATGGAAAAAATGTTAATAATTCAGATTAAACTTAAAAGTGTGTCATGTTTCCATTTTCTCCCTGGAGAGCTAGTTGTTAAACAAACATGTACCAATACTCTGATGGGTTCAAGAAACCAAAATGTAAATTCCTGTTGATTTTTTTGTCATTGGCTCTCCACTGCCCGGCAGGGTACCTGACAGAAAAAAATAGGTATTTAATAAATGTTTATTGAATTAAAACAAAGAATAGTGATATTTAGCCTGGAGAAGAGAAACACTTGGTGAGGAATTGGGGAGGAGAGATAATCATCATCATAATCATAGCATAACATAACTTATTATGTGCCAAGCATTGGGCTAAACACTTCACAATTGTTATCTCATTTGATCCTCATGACAATCCTGGGAGTTAGATACTGTTATTGTTTCCATTTTATAGATGAGAAACTGAAGCAAACAGAAGACTTGCTTAGTCTTCTTACTCCCAGCTAATAATTGTCAGAGCCAGGATTTGATTTTGTGTTTTCTTGACTTTAGTCCTGGTGCCAACTAGCCACTGATGTGATGAATGTTCACAAGTACCCCAAGGCAGGAGAATTAGATTGGTCCTGCTTGGTCTCGGAGGGCAGGTCTGGTAGTAATGGCTAAGATTTTCAGGGAAGCAGATTTTGACACACTACTAGGACAAACTTCTTAACCATCAGAACCACCCTCGAAGTGGAATGAGCTGCCTGGAGAGGAAGGATTCGTTGTCCTTCATTAGGAATCTTCAAGCTGAACGGCCACTGGTCCAAAATGTAGATGGGGTTCCTGTTCAGACGTAGGTTGAACTTTAAGGGCCCTTTTCTTCCAAAATTAACCCAGCCAGCTCCTCACTTTGGCTTTTAAAGCCCTGCCATTATCTGGCACCAGACCCACTCTGTACATGTGTCTCATGCTATCCCCTTCCCCATCTTGTCCATTTCTGTCTTTCTGCTTCTAATACTTTGCCTCCCAATTATACTGACCTGTGTGCTGTTCCCTGGACTTGGTGCTCCGTCCCTGGTCTGTGTCTGGCTGTTCTTCAGCTGGGGAACGTGCTAAGACCTCACCTGTGCTTTATAGTCACCTTCGCTTCCATCAAAGAGCCACCTCTTACAGAAAGCCTTCTCTGATACACATCACCTCTTCCCCCATTAATGTTCTTTGTCTTCACATTATCTTGCATTTATCTGTTCATTCCTTGTGTCATCAGGAACATATGTTTCTCAAGGGCAAGGCTATTTGTTGCCCTTCCACATATTTAGCATTTAGTTGAATTCAGCAGGTGAGTTTTCAGTTGAAGTAGACTCACAGAGGGAGAAGGATGTTCTCAAACCCATGTACCAGACCAGTCCTCTCCCTCTCTTCTCCCTCTGTCCTACCCTGCCCTCCACCCTCAGCTTCTCTCCTTAATGACAGACTGGCCCAGGACCATCTGCAAACCTCTTGAAGACTTGGGGGTTGAAGACGGAGCCATAAGGCCTTCCCCCCATTTCTCTTTTCCTCCATTTCCTTGACAGAACTGCAATGAGCGCTTCCAGTACAAATACCAGCTGCGGTCCCACATGAGCATCCACATCGGCCACAAGCAGTTCATGTGCCAGTGGTGCGGGAAGGACTTCAACATGAAGCAGTATTTTGATGAGCACATGAAAACACACACAGGTGAGAGCTTTTGAAGACTCCTGCCCCCCTCCTTCCTTCTCCTCTCCCTCCCCTGCTATCATCTCCATCTTATCTCCCCCTACCCAGGATCATCAACATCCTAGGGAGAATTCAACTTTTCTAGAAGAGGTAACCAAGCTAAGGTGCTTTCTCTCTCTCCTCCCTTCCTCCCTCCCCCTCCCTCCCCCTCCCTCTCCCTCTCTCCCTTTCTCTTCCTCTCCCTCTCCCTCTCTCCCTTTCTCTTCCTCTCTCTCTCCCTCTCTCTCTCTCTCTCTCTCTCTCTCTCTCTCTCTCTCTCTCTCTCCTCTGTTTCTCTCTTCCTCTCTCTCTCCCTTTCTCTCTCTCTTTCTCTCTCTCTCTGTTTCTCTCCTCCTCCTCTTCCTCTTGTCTTTCTCTTCTTCCTTGTCTTCATCTCCCTCCTCCTCCTCTCTCCCCCTCTTTTTTCTCCATCTTTGACCAATGACTTACTAATGTGTGACTCAGAGGAGCTATTTCCTCTTTCTGGGTCTCATTTTTCTTATCTGTTTTCTTTGGGCCCATTGATCTGTCGGGTCCCTTCCAGCTCTGATATCTCATGTTCCTGGAGGTGGGGAGCCTTTTAGAGAGTGGGAAGGGGGGAGAACTATTCAGCACGGTTTGAAAGAAAGCTTGACTTTGGGATGTGAGGATCTGGGTTAGAATCCGGGAGGTCCTATCAGCCTTACTTCTGCTGAAGCTCAGGACTTCTGAGCTTAAGCAGTGCACCAGCCTCGGAGATTATGGGCATTCACCACCACACCCGGGAATAGTGAACATTTGCAGAAAGGGGAAATTAACAAACCGAGGTCTTAATTCAAGAAAAGGCTTTTTAACTCCCTTTGGTAACTTGCAATATTCTTCTGATTGTCACAGCGGGATGAGTTAACTCAATTGGAATATTTTAATAGACTCAAGAATAAGTAGGTGAAATGAGGGGAATTTTATTCAGATCTGACCCAGACTGAGCAAGAACTGTGGGCAGATGTCCCTTGCCTTAGTGAGAGACACGAGAACAGACCCCATAGCACTAGCTTTGGAGCTGAAGCATTTTTGCCCCTCTTGTTTATTCTCTGTAGCATCTTGGGTAAGATCTCCCAATATTCGGCCTCCGAGGCCCCTCCGACTCTGAAATCATCAGTAATCCCCTTTCCTGAAACAGCCCGTGTGCTAGTGAATGTAAGAAGGCTCATCCCCCCCGGGCAGAGGAGGAAGCACTTGGGAAGGGACTCACCCCGAGCACACAGCTGGCGCCTGCCAGAACCCGGCCCAGAGCTCAGGCCGCCTGACTCCCAGGGTGTCTCCTGGTAGGAGACAAAGTGCCACAAAGGCCCTTGAGGCCAGAGAGAAGGGACCTGCCCCAGGGACTTGGGGGGTTCACGGCAGAGCCTTCTGGCCCATCGTTATTGCCCTTCCGGGCCGTGTCCCGTGCCGTGTGGCAGCCAGAGGGAGGGACGGGCCCGAGCCTTTACCGAGTCCTCGGCTCTGGGCTGGCCGCCGGGAGGGCATCGGGCAGGTGGGACAGAGGGAAGGAGGGCACCGGGCCGGGAGGGGGGGGGGGCTGGCCTTGGAGGCCAGGGAGCGGTCAGCGGCCGGGCCCTGGATGACCGGACTTCCCCCCACAGGAGAAAAGCCGTATATCTGTGAGATCTGCGGCAAGAGCTTCACGAGCCGCCCCAACATGAAGAGGCACCGGCGGACGCACACGGGCGAGAAGCCCTACCCCTGCGACGTGTGCGGCCAGCGTTTCCGCTTCTCCAACATGCTCAAAGCCCACAAAGAGAAGTGCTTCCGTGTCAGTCACCCGATGACCTCGGACCCTCCTGATGGTGGTGACCACCCCCCGGGCCTGACCCTGGCCCTGACTCCCGTGCCCCCCGGAGCGGCCCCTCCTACCCCTCCCCAGCCCGGCCTCCCTCCCCCACAGCCCCCACCCCCGCCCCCTGCGCACTCCCTGCCCCTGCTCCCCCCGCTGCCTCAAACCCTGCCGCCGCCCCCTCACTTGCCTCCTCCACCCCCGCTCTTCTCCACGGGAAAGGTCAATGCCGGCCACAACTAGGGCGCCGCTCCCCACGCTGGCCCTGCCGCTCTGCCCGGAGCCCTCTCCTCGCCTCTCAAGTTTCTCCGAAGGGACCCGTGGATGGACTCTGGAAAATGGAGCCCGCACTCTTCTCCCCCGCAGCAGAGTGGTCGGAGCGAGTGGCGGGAGCCCCAAGGCCCCGGCTCGGACGCTCCCTCTGCCACTAAGCCGCGTGACTTTGGGCGGGCTGCCGGCTGTCTCCGAGCCTCAGTTTCCTCATCTGTGCGAGGAGGAAGTCGGACTAGACGTTGCAAAGACCCCCTCCACTTCCGAAGTCCTGTGCCCCCCCCAGCCCTTCCTCCCCCATGACCACTAGCTCCATCTTGCATAGGGTCGGGTGGTGTTGGGCATGAGCAGGGCAGAGGCAGGAGGGGGCTAGGAGCCGGTGCCGCTTAGTTTTGGGGGGAAAGGAGCAGGACTAGAGAGGGCAGAATGGCGCAGTGTCAAGGAAGCCCCAGTTTCTCCTTTTGTAAAACGAGAGTGTAGCCCTGGAAGGGCCGGCAGAGGCCGGCGGGAGAGGCAGGAGCCTTCTTTGAGCTCGGAGGGAATCACGGGGAGCCCGTTTGCTCAGCCAGGCTCTGAGGGCCCTGTGCCCCGCAGGCGAGGGGGGCCGGTGCAGGCTGACAGGAATGGAGCTCCCTGCCTGGTGTGTGTGCCCCAGGCCGGGGTTGTGTCTGCGTCTCCGTCGTCCGAGAAGCTGTGGCCCCCCCCCCCCGCGTCCGTGTGTGCCCGGGGGTGGGGGGCCCCCTGCACACCCGCACGGCTGTCTGCCTGTCCCTGTGTCTGAGAGGGAAGGGGTGCGAGTGGGGCCGCCTGTATGTTTCGGTGTCTCTCTATGTGTTGGGGGGGAAGGACCTCAGGACAAGCACTAGATTCACTTTGATTGGGGGTGGGCGAAGCCCCGTCAGTTTTGCCAAAATGCTGTTTCTCCCTTCTGCTCCCCCTCCCCCTCCTGCCCCGGCCTTGGGACACACAGGTATGGGCGGGGAGGGAGCTCAGATGACAGGAGACCCAGACCACGGGGGCCTCAGGGCTGGGGGGGGGGGGCTGAGCAGTAGCTGTTGGGCCACACTTTGGGAAAGGAAGTTGGGGATGTGCCCTTGCCCTCACTCCCGGGGGTCAGTCCAGGACAGCCGTTGGCAGAAGGCAGCGGGGTTATGTTTTCCAGCTGCCACCTCTCTTGGTGGCTTTCAGGCCCCCTCCCCTGGGGACTGATCGATCGGAGGGCTGGCGGGACCGGTTCCTTTCCCGTTGGGAGGAGTAGCTGTCGGTCAGTGGGAGCCACGCTCGGCCAGTTCTGCGCTAGCCCGCGGACGAGGGAGGGGGTGCCTTCAGCTGGAAAGGCTTCGAAGATGGGGAGCTTTCCCTCAGGACTTTCTGAGGCTTGGGGCACCAGAACCAAGCTCTTGCCTGTCAGGGATTGGGGGAAGGAGGTGAGGAAAGGGCCCTTTTCACAAACTAAGGAATCACAACTTGCTGGGGAGGAATTGGTTCTCAAAGTGCCTTACAGTTCAGAAGGAGGAGGGGAACAATGGCATCTTGCCAGGTCCTCCGGGGGATCCTGAGGTCAGTCAACCAAAGAAGCCCCTCGAGGGGTCACCAGTCACTCTCCAAATGCTGTCCCAGCCCCCAAGGGGGGGATGCCACCGAGGCCCGTGGCAAGAGGGAGGGCGCCTGCCGAGGTTTAGGGGAGGAATGAGCTGCTTCTTGCTTTGGCATCCCGGAACCCTGAGCCAACAGCCCGTCTCTCTTCCCTCCCTCACCCCCTGCCTCCCCTGCACTGGAAGAGATGACTCGGACCGAGGTTTGGCCAGTGAAAAGTCAGAACTTCTTCAGAAGTGGGAACAGGGAAATAACGGGCCCTTTATTTCTGGGCCTCCAGGTGCTACAAATACATTATTTTGGGGAAGACATAGCCCAGAGGCTGGCACGTTCGGGGCCTGCTCCCCACCATTGTGTGGGGTTTCTCCCAGTCCCCTCCAGCTGGCTCTCAGGACTGGTGCCCCAGAGCGAGCTCAGGTGCCTCATGGTCTTTCTGGGGGTGGCCTGCCAGGCAGGAGAAGCAAAGCTGCTTGGTCTTGGCTAGGAGGCTCATCCTGGGGGCTGGCAGGGTTCATCACCTTCTCCTAGCCTGCTGCTCTCCCGCTCTCCTCCACCTAAAAGGAAATACAGGGTGTGTGCGTTGGAGGAATGCTAGGGTGAATGTGTTCATTGAGGTATGTGTGTGAGCTTGGAAGGAGAGACTTGGACAGGACAGGAGGAGCCTGGCTCTAGTTCCCCGCTCCTCTGTGCCAGGGCTAAGTGGGCTTTTGTGCCCATTCACCTCTTCCCCCATCCTCGTGACGGGGCTGAGGCTTTGCGCCTGGTGGGCTGCCTCAGTTTCCCCATCCTTTCCCTCCTCTCCAGGCTGCTGCAGGGAGGCTTGGGCTGGCCCAGAGCTCCTGCACCCCCTGGGACTTCCACGTGATCCCAGGCAGCCTGCCTCAGCTTGAGCTGAGGTGACCTTAGCAAGTACAGATGGGGCAGCAGACCCACTAGTGGGGTTATTGCAACTAAGGTTGTTCCTAAGCTTGTTCCTAAATTGAGGCAGTTCCATAAGCTAATTCTTCCTGATTAAGCTCCTTTCTTTTTCATTTTGTAACTTTTTTTTAGTAATTTTTAAGATTCTTTGCACCTTAATCCCCTCCCTCTGTTCTCTTCCTCCACTGATACCAGGTCCTGGGAGACAGGACCTTCCCATGGCTATGTCAAAAATGGAACAGGAAGATTGAGGACTTGGAAGAAAATGGACCCTCTTCTCTCCCTCCCCCTCCTGCTGAAAACCCCATTGGAAACTGGGGACAGCCTTGCAGAGGACAGGGGCCTGAAAATGGGAACTGAAGTGGTGCTGGGGGCTTGAGTGGCAGTCTTGTCCAAATAGGCAAGGTCCACCTGGGCAGATTTGCCCCGTGCTGGACTCTAATGACAAAGGTGGCCCCCCACCTCCAGGAGCACGAGGGCCTATGAACTGTGTGGCTTGAGCGGTCAGAGGAGTTGATACACATCAAGGAAAAACAAAAGCCAAAGTCAACCCCAGTAGTATGGACTGTGGCTGGCGGCCAGGGAGGTGGGAGGTGGGGAGTGGGGGCAAGGACGGGGCTGGGGACGGAGCTATAGAGGAGCTAGATGCAGAGCACTTACAAAGGCCAGATTTGAGCTGTTGCAGCTGGTGGCCATGGGCCCACTTGACTCCATGCCAGGGGGAGGGCTGGTCATGGGACCCTTAAGTGTGATAAACAATATTATTAATAATAATTAATAAACAAAGCACTTTATTCTGTATAGATGTGGGGCAACCCCGGGGGGAGTTGGAATGTTTTAAGAAGACTCACTCTGGGAAATGTTGGTAGCCAGTTTTTTGTTGGTTGATGGG
This sequence comes from Myrmecobius fasciatus, assembly GCA_023553655.1. Lineage (NCBI taxonomy): Eukaryota > Metazoa > Chordata > Mammalia > Dasyuromorphia > Myrmecobiidae > Myrmecobius > Myrmecobius fasciatus. The sequence goes on from JAJPUD010017723.1 coordinate 13,703, forward strand.
GGGGGGAATTTTTTTTTAAAGAAAAATTGTGTAATCAATATATGATAACTCCCTCTTCCCCAGCTGCATGCATTTTTGGGGGGTGGGGAGTGGGAGAGTTGTGGGAAGTGGGGCAAGGAAGATCTGCTTAGAAGCATTTTGGGGTGGTGGAAGGGGGAGCAGAAATCACAGCCTCCTATTGTGTGTCCAGAAGTGAGGTAAGACCCCATGGTCATGTCTGGGCTTTCCTCCACTGGACTCTTTCGTTAGTAATCCCCCCTGGAAAATGAAGCTCTTGCCATGGTGAAGGAGTAGCTTTTAGCTCAATAATAACTGTCCTCCCTCTCACCCCCATTCCCAGGAATGTACCTATCTGGAGGAACGTGCACACTTTGGGGACCCATTGGACAGATGGGAAAGTATTCTTCCAAATCCTCTTCCCTCCTGGGCTTTCTTCTATGAGAGTAGTTTGGGTGAAGACTTTTGAGGGAGTAGGAAGTGGAAAGATCATTAGAGAAGTAGTTCTGGGTCCTGGGTTCAAATTTCAGCTCTTCTACTTGGGGAACCTTGATTGGGAGGATCTCCAAGAAGCAAAGGGGAGAGGATGCTATCCCTGGTCCTGAGAGGAGGCTGGTGGAAGGGTCTGAGCTGGCTGTGTCCTCTGTGATGGGGAGGAGATTGAATTGTGAGAGGTTGGCTGCTTGGCAGCTGGCTCTCTGCTATCCTCTTGAGCAAGGACCCTCCCTGTGCCTCTTCTCCCTCTTTTCCCCTTTCCTCAGATCCCAGCACTTTAGTTGCTGATCAAGGGGGAATGCCTTCCTTTTAGCTACTCCAGAAAAAATGTTATCTATGCTCTTTTTATCCCCATGCTTGGGATAACAGGATTTCCTAGGAAATGGGCTCACAGGGGCTACAGGCTCTGGGTTCTCCACAACAATATAATAGTACTTGCTTACCATATTTGGATGCTTCCGGGCCAGAAATGGCCTGATGTGGTTGCTTGGCAATATGTGGGCAGTGGAGTCCAGTAAAGTCCTAGATTTTGTGTCAGAAGATCAGATCTGCTGCTAAACCATATTTGGGGAATCATTTCCCCTCTCTTCTCCCATCCCTTATCTCAAATGAAGGCAATGGACCCTTTCTAGCTGTATGTTTGTGGTCTTTAATGATCAACTGCAGGATTTTCTTGGGAAATGGCTTCAAAGCAGATTTTTCTGGGCTCTGAATGGCCTTCAGAATGCTGGACCCCATGGAGACTTTCCACTCTCCTAGCCTCCTTGCTTTGGTCATTCATTCATGGTCAACTCCTACCCCTATCAGTATATGAAGCGCCGCTGATCAGAAGTAGCTGGTCAGTAGTGTCAGGGCTGGGGGGAGAGAGAGAGGGGAATGAGATTCATGCTCTCTTGATACTTTATCCTGAAGCTGGTCCTCTTCGCAATTCCACCTAAGCCCTCTATCCAGGACCTTCCCTTGCCTCAGAGAACTGCTTTGGTTTTCTCAATCTTAAAGGCATTTCTTTTGGAAAGAATAGGAGTTTGTCTTGCCTCTGCCCTACTACTGCTCCACTGGGGGCCATCTCGGGGAAGTGAGTTCCCTGACCCTCAAAGACTTAATAATATTCTAGATGACCACCTCTCTGGGATATAGCAGGGATTACTGCTTTAACTAGATCAGGTTTAGGTAAATCTCTTTCAGTTCTGAAAATATGATTCTGTGATTCCCCCCCTCCCAGAGTACCAGGGCTAATAATCTGATGTCCAAAAAAGAGGCACAGACACAGGTTTGGGGATTAGGGAGGGAGCCATTCTGAAAGGCAGAGTTGAAGGCCAAGAGACCAGGTCTTCTCAGGGTGTCTGAGTTGGCAGGGAAGCAGACTAAACCATAAGTTTAAAGACCTTGACTGGGTCTTGGTGATTACCTGGGTTCAGTATCCCCATTATAAGGATGGAGAAACTGCCCCAAAAGTCATTCCAATATTCAATGAAGTAGGAGACCTGGAATTGGAACTTGCAAACATTGACTCACTGGGCTTTCCATCCTCAAAATTCATATATATATATACACACATATACATATACACAATATATATGTATATACACACATATTTGTGTATGTATGTATATATGTACATATGTATTCCCCAGAGCTGGAATACATTTCAAAAAATTGCGGTGCCAGGAATCCACTGAGCAGTGGGCCTGATTATTAAATGGAGGGAGTTGGATTATATGGGATTTAATGCTAAGAACCTTTCCACCTTTAGATCTTATGATCCTGCACAAAATCAAACATTGATTAAGCCTCTCTGTGGACTGAACACTGTGCTCAGTACTGAGGGAGATAAGTTTAGATAAGGTAGGGGTCCCTGACCTCTAAAAGTTATAGTTGCCTTGAGACACTGGTAGTAAGGTGAGAGCAGGCAAGGGAGAAGTGTCACCCCTGGTGCTTCCCACTAGGGGAGGGGGCATTGGCTGAAAGTGGTTTCTCATTTGCAGAGGCATGTCCTCTCCTGGACATGGGGTGGTCCCCATCTAGGGGTTCAGAGATCTCTGAGCTCCCTGTCAAGCCCCCCGCCAATTACTGCAGCTTGGGCAGCGTGCCTCAAAAAAAACCAATGCAAAAGATGCCAGCCTGGAGGGGCTGACCTGGCATTCTTTGAATAAGCACATTCATGTGCCAGGAAACTGGGCCACGGGCAAGTAGCTTTTCTTCCTCCTTGCACAGTTCCCCTTGGACACCAGATGCTATTCCACCATATGGAAGAATTGCTGTTTCTGGCCCCAGGTCAGGGTTGGGGTGTCTGTGGAGCTGAGACAGCCAGCAGAGAATTGATCTGATATTTCCCATGTTAAGAGTGTGGACAGAGACCTGGAGTTGGAGTCAGAAAGCCTGGGATAGGCTCGGCCACTTACCTTGACCATGGGAAAGTCCTTTCTCTGTGGGTCTTGGTTTCCTCATCTAAAAAGATTAAGGGAGCTTAATGTTTTGTGTGTCATGGACCCCATTGATAGTCTGGTGAAGCCTATGAATCCCTTCTCATAATAATGTTTTTATATGTATAAAATAAAATGCATAGGCTTACAAAGAAAAACCAATTCTATTTAAAAATCATTATCAAATATTTAAAAATAAAACAAGGTCATGGCCCCCTGATTAAGAACCTCTGGGCTCTGATGGTCTCTAAATTGCTTTCTAGCTTTAGGGCCTTTGCCCTAGGAATCTTTCTGCTTCACCACAGTGAGGAGGAGCTGCCTCTTTCCCCTTCTGCATCCTCAGGCCCAGCATTAGTTCCTGTCTTACTAGGCTTGTATATTCATTCTACTGAGTGTGGGAGAGCCGAGTTTTGTACCTTGTAGAGCCAAGGTCCCCCAGCTACCCAGTTTCTTCCCATCCTCTGCTCCCTTCCTATTCTGGTGCCCATAAGAAGGGGAAACAAAATGTACATATTTTTAATTCTAGGGTCACTCTTTGGGCCTTGGTTTCCCTCACCAGTACAATGGAAGGGGTTTAGAATAGGTGGTCTTTAAGTCTGAGTTCCGTGACCCCTCAATTTTGATGATCTGTTTGAAGGTCCTTTCCAGGTCTGATTGTTTATGAGTTTATGGTTTGCAAGGTCAACATGAATCATCGAGGTGATATGGCAGCTCCCAAGACCATAGCTGTAGTGGCTGGGTTCAGCTTCACACTGTGTATTGGGAAGGGCATTGACAGAGATACAGGAAGAAGTTACTCTGAGGGTGTTTGCAGTTTCTGGACCTTCTGGTTCTGTGCATCATCTTTAATTGGTTCCCCATCTTAAAGGCTGACCATAGGGCCCTGGGTTTGGGGAACTTGGGAAAGGGTTGAGGCAGTCAGCCAGGCAGAAGGGTACAGAATTGATGTTTTGAACCTCTGGTACTTTTATTCTCTTCATTCTACTTTCTTAGCTAGAGCAAAGAAGAAGCTGCCAGCCAGTCCCTAAGTGCTCTTGAGACCTGGGGTAGCTGTCAAGCCCAAATCTCCTCACCATCGACCCTCATAGAATCAGAATTTCAGAGATGGGAGACACTTAATAATCAGAAGTCACTTTATCCACCCATGCTCAACAAAGAATCCCCACTACCAATATTTGTAATAGCTCATCAAAAAATAATGTTATAATATTTTATATGTTTATAGAGCACTTTAAGGTTTATGCCATGCTTTCCTTACAGCAACCCAGTGGCGGGGAAGGGGGCTTCTTAATAATGCAAACATTATTATTCCCATTTTCCTGAGTCTCAGAAATTAAATGATTTGCCTCAGGTACTTCAGTGGAATGGTTCTCCATGTTCTGTATTCACTGCCTTCATTCTCTCACTACTTCACTGCAGGGACAGTGGAGAGATTTTCCACACTCCAGGTCAAGATTGAATTCTTTAAAATGAACTTTCTCTTTCTCTCTGATGACTTGTGTCTCCAAATCTACACATTAAGGTGGGAACTAGTTGGACGTAGGTTATAAGTCCCTACTCTTTTATCCATCTCAGGAGCGGCAAGAGGGTGCATTTGGGACCCAGGCTGGAACCTTTCATCCTCAGCACTCATCATTTCAAGTAGATAAACAAAAATTTGTGTGAAAAAGGCCTGGAGAAAGGGGCTTAGTAGCCTGCAAGCCCAGTCAGTATAGGCTGATAATAACCAGACAAGAAAAACAACAAAGCTAATATCTAAGGCCCCTTAGCTCAGAATGTGGGAAAGTGCTGTCCTCTACTTTACTTAGGACACACCTGAAATCTTGTGTTCAACTCTAAAACCCTGTTTTAGGAAGGATATTGAAAACTGGAATATAGTCAGAGGAATATAACCAGGAAGTGAAGGGGACTGGAAACCATGGCACGTGAGGGCCATTGAAGGAACTAGAATATTTAGCACAAAAAAAGAGGATTGAAGCAAGAAGGGATAGCTAATTTCGAGTATTTTAAGGATTATCATGTGACTGCTTGGCTGCAGAGGGCAGATCTGGGATCAGTGATGGGTGAAAGTTGCAAAGAGACATTTCCAGAAGCAAAGAGCTCCTGATGTCACAATAAGTAGAATGGGATGACAAGAAGGTAGTGGATTCTCCGTTGCTTGAGGGTTTCAAGCAGAGAAGATAGAGAGGGGAGATTCTATCACCCTGATGCTAGGTCTCCATTCCTCTGCCTTTTCCCCACCCTCCCTCATTCATCTCTTCTGGTGTCCAGAGAACACATTCCTAATGTAACCATCCCTTGACAAGTGAATCATGGGGACATTCCTGGATGGAGAAATACGACTGGCCCTTCGGGTACTAGCCCTTTACAGAGACCAGAGTTTGTAGAGCCCAAGGCAGACTGTGCAGAGTCCCTTGCAAAGACACCCTAGGTGTGTGACTGAGGCAGAGGAAAGAAGATGAATAAATTCTTTTGTACGAAACCCTGGACCTTGTTACAGCCTATTTCTTCCTCGAGACTTCTGGGACTGCTCACCTGCTTTTATTCTTGGACAGAGGACAAGCATGTGGTGGTGATGGGGGTAGTAAAAGGACTTCATCTGTTTTCTATTGGGGATGGTTTATGGAAAGAGTGAGGGGAAGGAAGTGGAGAATTGGTGAAGGACTGATCATTCATAATTAGCACCAGGGCAGGCAAGGTACATTTAAACACATGGAAGAGCACATAGCAACCACCTCCTCCAGCCCCTTTATTTGACACATGGAGAACGCAGAATCCAGAAAGGAGAAATGAGACATAATTGGGAAGTGGGGCAAAAGCTGAGCTGGGACATGGAAATCTCATTTTAAATGACCAGCTCTTCTCTTACTTACTATGTGAACTTAGGCAAATCCGTGCCGCCTTCTCAGAGGGACCTGTTTCCTTCTCTGTAACATGTCCAGAGCTCTTTCTATATAGCTGCCAAAATAATTGTTACAAGTTAAACCAAGGTTACACCCTTATTTGAACAACTTAGTGGGAAACTATGTTGCACAGTGGATAGAGTGCCAGGCCTGAACTCAAGACATCTTCTCAAATCTGGCTTCAGACATTGGCTGTATGATCCCGGACAAATCACTTCACATTGTTTGCCTCAGTTTCCTCATCTGTAAAATGAGCTGGAAAAGGAAAGGCAAACCTCTCCAGTATCTCTGCCAAGAAAACCCCAAATGGGATAAGGAGTTGGACATGACTGAACAATTTCACCTAGTACAAAATGCAGAATTCTCATTTTAGCATTTAAATCTCACCACAATCTAGCACTAGCTGACCTTTTCAGTTTTATTTCATTTTATTTGCCTTTATGTGTTCTGTATTCTTAGCCAACTGGGCTGCTTGCTGATCCCCAAGCTTAGCATTCCAACTCCCATCTCCATGCCTTTGCCATGCTTGGAATGCATTCCCTCTTAGTCTCTTAGCTTCTTCAAGGCTCAGATCAGGCGCTAACCTCTAGGTTAGGAGTCTTTTCTGATTTCCCTTCATCATGCTCTCACCCTCCTTAAATTATAAAACATGTTCTCATCTGTTAATATATGGTCTCCCTCTCATAGAATGTAAACTGCTTGAGTGTTCTTTTTTTCTTCTATCTCCAGTGACTAGCACACTTCCTGACACATAAGAAGTCACTTAATTAGTGCTTGTTGGAATGGATTAGATTGGAAGGAAAGAGGAAAGGAAGGTAGGAAAGTGGGAAGGAAGGAAGGAAGGAAGGAAGGAAAGAAAAAAGAAATGAAGGAAACAAGCCTTTATTAAGCACCTACTCTGTTCCAAGTATTGTGAAAAGTACTTTACAAATATCATCTTGTTTGATCCTCACAATAACCCTGTGAAGGAGGTACTGTTATCCACATTTTACAATTGAGGAAACTGAGACAGACAGTTTAAATGACTTTCCCAGGATCACATAGCTAATAAATGTCTAAGGTTGGATTTGAATTCAGGTTTATCTGACTCCAAGCTTAGCACTCTATTCACTGTGCTATGTCACTGATAACTGGGAAGGAAAGTCCATCAGGGTTTCCGGCCAAAGCAGAAATTCTTTGCCTCAACTGCTAACCCAGCCTTAATTAGTGAATGGGTGCAGCCTCAGTCAAACTGAGACCTGTTGGAGACCTTAGCTTAAAAAGGCCAAGGTTTCCTTTGCATCTGTGGCCATCTCCAGTCACCTGATCTATATTTGGTCATATGGCTCTGAACCAGAAAGTGAGGCAGGTGATCTTGCATAGCCCTTTCTCATTTAAATCCAATTCACTTGCAGGTTCATGGCATCCCCTCCCTGATGTCATGGTCCTTTGAGTAGGAAGGAGAAACAACAACAACCTCAATGATATGAAATTTGCTCAACAATTCAATTCAAATTTACCAGTGTCTATTGAATATCTACTAGTTACATGATATTCATTGCTATGAAAAATATCAAAATAATAAACAGCATAGAAAGAGCTCTGGGCTCTTTCAGGAGATTTGGGTTCAAGTCCCATTTCTTCTACTCAGTAACTATGAGACAAATATTTTCCTTTTTTTCATCTTTATCTGCAAAATGGGGGTGATAATCTTTTCAATTCTTGCCTGTCAGGGGTAAGTTTTTTATTTTGCTTTTTTAGGAAAATATTTTGTAAACCTTAAAGTACAATAGAAACTAGAATTGTTTTTTATATGACTCAGTCCCTGCCCTTAAAGAACTCAGTCTAGTAGACAGATCACACAGGACACCATACTAATGCTAGGTTAAAAGGTGTTCCAAGGCTTTCAACCATTTCAGGAGAAGTTCAAAGCCCCATCAAAGCTTTAAGAAGTGAGAGTTCACTTCTAGCTCAAGAAATCTTGAAGGCTTCCTCAAATAGGAGGCATTTGAGAAGGATCAAGGCAAAATTTAGACATGCAAAGATGAACAGAAAAGGGAGGTACTTCTTCCAAGGCACTGTGAATAGGAAGATGCAAGAAAAGTATGAACATATGGAATAAATGGTGATTGGTCCAGGCTGGCCAAAGCTTAGATTTTAAAAGGAGAATGATGGGAAATAAGGCTGGAAAGGTAGTAGGTGGAAGACCTTAAATGTCAGATTCATTAATTTTTGTCATTCCAGAAGCAGTGGGTGATGATGTTTTTTACAGTGAGTGTCATGAGGAAAATGGCATTTTTAGGAAGATTTATCTGATTATTTCTCTACCAAAATCCTCTTCTGATGACCTACATGTCATGGAGCTTTGGACCAATGCGGCTCCTGCTCAGACAGCTCCCATTCTCTTGGAAAAGCTTGTCCAATGGGCCTGACAATAGCATGAGTATCTGTCATTTGAGAAGTAGCCTTCTTTGAGAACATGAAGTGTGTGATTTTTTTTATCTACTAAAGCTTATGAAAAGCTATGAAAGCACAGAGTGTGGCCTTAACACGTTAGCAAAGAACATGTCACCAAAATCAGAGATTCTGGAAGTATTTTGCAAAATGATATTTATTTTCTTTTTTTTTGTTATCAAATTTTTTTTATTTTTTTTTTAAATTTTATTTTATTTACATAACATATGTGTGGGTAATTCTTCAACAATAACTCTTACATAGCTTTCCGTTACAAATTTTTCCCCCCAACTCCCCACCCCTCCCCTAGATGGCAGGATATCCACTACGTGTTAATTATGTTAAAATATTGGCAAATAGAATATATGTATACATATTTCCAAACTTATCATTGTTGTGCAAGAAAAATCTTATCTACACAAACGATATATCAGATAAAGGAAACACAATGTAAGCAAACATCAATCAAGGAGTATGAGGATGTTATATTGTGGTCCACATTTCGCATCCCTCTCTCTGGGTGTATATGGCTTTCTTCAGTGAACAATTGGAGGTGGTTTGAAACATTTCATTGTTGAAGAGAGCCATGTCCATCAGAATTGATCGTCATATAGTACTGTTGTTGCCGTGTATAATGATCTCCTGGTTCTGCTCATTTCACTCAGCATCAGTTCATGTAAGTCTCTCCAGGCCTCTCTGAAATCATCTTGCTGGTCATTTCTTACAGAACAATAATATTCCATAATACTCATATACCATAATTTATTCAGCCATTCTCCAATTGAAGGGCATCTATTCAATTTCCAGTTTCTGGCCACTACAAAAAGGGCTGCCACAAACATTCTTGCACATGTGGGGCCTTTTCCTTCCTTTATGATTTCTTTGGGATATAAGCCCAATAGAAATGCTGCTGGGTCAAAGGGTATGCACAGTTTGATAACTTTTTGAGCATAGCTCCAAATTGTTCTCCAGAATGGCTGTATCCGTTCACAGCTCCACCAACAATGCATCAGTGTCCCAGCCCTCCCACAACCCCTCCAACATTCATCATTAACTTTTCCTGTCATTTTAGCCAATCTGACAGGTGTGAAGTGGTATCTCAGGGTTGTCTTGATTTGCATTTCTCTGATCAATAGTGATTTGGAGCACCTTTTCATATGACTATAAATAGTTTTAATTTCATCCTCTGAAAATTGTCTGTTCATATCCTTTGACCATTTATTGATTGGAGAATGGCTTGAATTTTTATAAATATGAGACAATTCTCTATATATTTTAGAGATGAGACCTTTATCAGAAGCCTTAAATGTAAAGATGATTTCCCAATTTATTGCTTCCCTCCTAATCTTGTCTGCATTAGTTTTGTTTGTACAAAAACTTTTTAACTTAATATAGTCAAAGTTATCTATCTGGTTTTCAATTAAGAGTTCCAGTTCTTTTTTGGACATAAATTTATTCCATCTCCACAGGTCTGAGAGGTAAACTATATTATGTTCCTCTAACTTGTTTACAAAATCACTCTTTATATCCAGATCATGAACCCATTTAGATCTTATCTTGGTATGTGGTGTTAGATGTGGGTCAAGCCCTAATTTCTTCCACACTAGTTTCCAGTTTTCCCAGCAGTTTTTGTCAAATAGTGAGTATTTATCCCAAAAGCTGGGGTCTTTGGGTTTATCAAAAACCAAATTGCTATAGTTATTGCCTAGTTTGTCTTGTGATTCTATCCTATTCCACTGATCGACTACTCTATTTCTTAGCCAGTACCAAATGGTTTTGATGACCACTGCTTTATAATATAGTTTTAGATCTGGTACAGCAAGTCCACCATCTTCAGCCTTTTTTTTCAATAATCCCCTTGAAATTCTTGACCTTTTGTTTTTCCAAATGAACTTTGCTACTATTTTTTCTAGATCTGTAAGATAATTTCTTGGGAGTTTGATTGGTATGGCACTAAATAAGTAAATTAGTTTGGGTAGTATTGTCATTTTTATTATATTCGCTCGTCCTACCCATGAGCATTTTAAGTTTTTCCAATTGACTAGGTCTGATTTGATTTGTGTGGAAAGTGTTTTGTAATTTAGTTCATATAGTTCCTGACTATCCCTTGGCAGATAAATTCCCAAATATTTTATACTATCAACAGTTATTTTGAATGGAATTTCTTTTTGTATCTCTTGCTGCTGAACTTTATTGGTAATATATAAAAATGCTGATGATTTATGTGGATTTAGATATTTATTTTCAAAATACAGCAAGAACCAAAGTACAAACATTCCTCTTCCCCAACAGCTGAGGATGGAGTGCATTCTCCCTCATACTATCTCAGGCTCTAGGGAGAATAGGCTTAGAATTTTGATTTCTACCTAATATGGGGAGCATATTGTCCCCAAATGCTATCCACCTTGATTGCTCTGGGTGCTCAAGGCTGCTCTTTCAGGTATTGATGCTCATCTGGCTACAGAACTCAGTATGGACTTGACTTCCTGGTTCCCTTGATGACCTGGTGAAATACAATTTCCTAGTGTTTAATCCTTTGGAGACCAGTCAGCAGGTAAAGAAACCAACCATCTTGTCAATGTGGTTCTGGTCTCCACATCTACTTTGATGGCCATAAACCTTTTAAATTTACTTCAACAAGCCAATATAATAAGTACTTGCTGTATTCAGAGTATTATGCCCTGAGGAAAGCAGAAAATTTAAGTAAGATTCAGTTCCTGCCCTCAGGGAGCTCATAGTCTAGTAAGTGGTACATACACAAATAACTATACTAAGTAACATTGCTGGAGAAGTGTAATGGAGAAGGGCAAACAAAGCTCTGTGGGAGGTACCAAGGAAAAGACTAGAGGTAGTGATGAGGATACTTTGAAGGAATAATGTTAGCAACTTATTGCCATAGTCTAGACAAGTGGTAAAAAGAACCTGGACCGATGGAAATTAACATATATCCATGCTTTGGGGAAATTGGGGCACAAAGTAGGGCTGAGAATCAGAAGACCTCAGTTTGAGCATTGCCTTTGCCACTGTTGACTTTAGGATAATGGGCAAATGCTTTCCTCTCTCTGGGTCTTAGTTTTTCATCTGTAAAAATGAGGGGATTGGACTTGCTAATTTATCTGACTCCTTTCTTTCTATGTCTGACATTCTGGAAATCTATGGTTCAGATTCAGAGGCTCATTGAACAGGAATGGACCTGGTTCTCTCAGGTGATGTCAAGGAAAGAAAGGGGTAGTGATTCAGTACCAGCCTCTCCTCCTCCCAGGTTTATGGGTAAAAACAAATGAGTCAGAGAGTGACGATGGAAGGATGGGGGGTGAGTGGCTTGGAATCATAGCTTGTCAGTATGTGAAGGGGCTAAATTTAACTCTCAGCTGTAGGCCTTGTCACTTCTGGGACAAGCTAATCTTAGGATCTAAGCCAGGGGAGCAAGAGTCCAGGTCCTGGCCCCTGGGGAGACCCTCTGGGGAGCATGGGAGAAGGGGAGCACTGGATTCTAGATTCCTTGGGTACATACACAGTTGATATAGCAACTTTTATGGGCAGCTAGAGGCACAATGGACAGAACTCTGCATTTGGAGTCAAGATGAACATAATTCAAATTTGATCTTAGACCCTTACTAGCAATATGATACTAGACACTCGGCTTTAACCACTGTATACCTCAGTTTCCTCATCTGTAAAATGATGATAGGGCAGCTAGGTAAAAAAACAGAGTTCTGGATCAGAGGTCAGAAGGACTCATCTTCCTGAGTTCAAATCCATTCTCAGTCATTTATCAGCTGTGTGACCCTGGGCATGTCATTTAATTCCATTTGCCTCAGTTTCCTCATCAGCCAAATGAACTGGTGAAGGAAATGGCAAAACCATTCCTGTGCCTTTTCCAAGAATATTCCAGATGGGGTCCTAGAGAGTCAGAACTGAAAAACAACTAAACAATAACAAAAATTAGTATATATAATACTAATAAAATGCTAAATAATAGTACTAGGGTTGTTGTGAAGATCAAATGAGTTGATATTTGCAAAGTGCTTAGCACAGTGCCTGGCACATAGTAGGTGCTTAATAAATGCTTGTTAAAAAATATTGCAGCAATTTGAGGGGTTTTTATGACTGAGTATCCTGGTCCTGCCGCTGTTAGATCTGAGCTTTCCAAAGGATAGGAGTAGGGCAAGGACTCCTCCAAGACCAAAATGCCTTTCTTCTCACTTGTTCGAAGAGCAAGGAAGACTTGCTTCCTTGTTGTGACTCCAGCTTCCCAATGGGAAGGGAATATGTTCTCCCCTGGTCTGTATGAAGAATGCAGAGTAGGCAGTATGGCACAAGGAAAACGGAATGAAATTCAGGGCCAAGGGATGTTCTTGTATACTGACTCTGTCCCTTACTGTCTATGTGACCTTGGGCTTCCATTTCCTCATCTGCTAAATAATGGGGGCTGGACTAATCTAGACAGCCTTTCAGGTCCCATCTAGCTCTAAATCATCAATCCTAATGTGTTCTCCAGATCACGGAGCCAGAAACCTCACTCCTTTTGTCTTAGGTTGGAGAAATGAGTATCCATTGATGGGTTCTGATACTGGACCCTTTTTCTTGAGCCTAGGTGGCCCACAGGCAGGTGCTCAGTCCTGAGCTGGCTTCCTTCTCTCCTCCCTGACTGGATGACCCATGTAAATGAAGTGTCATAGTCTAGGAAGCAGTGTTGAGCCCGTAAAGCCCCTACTCTTAACCACCTTAAGGATCCCCAAGATTGGATATTATCTAGACTAAACAGAGCTGGCTGGTCCCCAGGAGGCCACACCCTGTGACCGAGTATCCAGGGATTTAGGCCACAGCTGTTCTCTCCACCCTAGGAAAGGGTCCAGAGGGCAGGCTCAGCCTCCCCACCCCCATCCCTTTCAGTTTCTCCTCAAAATTTCTCCCTCAAATTTTCCTACAAGGCTCCCCTTCTTTTCCTCAAAGGTGACCTATTCTAAGGGAACATGTGTCATGGCCCCAAGAAGCCTTTAAGAAGCCAAGGGAGAAATGGAACCACATCCTTAGCTCAATTTAGAAATGAGACAGTTTTTGGTTCATCCCAAATGGCGTCACTGCTCTGATTCTGAGGTCTGGGGTGGGGGGAGGTGGTGGTCCTTGTCATTGCTCTAGGGATCAGTCCCCCCAATTTCTGGGGCTGACTCATAGTTGACTGACTCAGGTCCAGAGTCTCCAAGGAACAGGGTGAAGGGGAATGGAGTGGGAGGGGGAAGGGAAGCTCAGCTGTCTTGTCCCCCTACCCCACCCCCAACTGTCCCTCTGCCCCACTCATCATACCCAAGGCAGATCAGCTTACGTGGAGCCTCAGCCCAGATTCCACCCAGCCCCTGCTATATATATCTGCCCCAGCCAAGTGTAACACAGAGGCGCCAGACAAGTGGATCGACCATCACTCAGATAGATGGAGGGTTCCATCCTCAGAGCTTTTGTGGCTCTCTGAAAGCAGAGGTATCTCTTCCTCGTTCGTAGAATTCTTGACTAGAGAGTTAAAAGGGAGCTTGGAATCATCCCTGAGTCCATCTATTTTATTTGACAGAGCAGAAAACTGAGGCTCTGAGAAAGAGGGAGGTGTGACCAAGGTCACACAGGTAATAAGTGACAGAACAGTCGCCCCCCCCCACTTCAACTCCAGTGGGTCCAAAACGAAGGGATTCCTTGCTGTACTGATCCCATTCCCTACCTTCTGAGGCTGAGGAGAGGACCGCCATGGCCCAGAGTTTGGACCAAATAGAAGAACAGAGACTCTACCAGCAGACCCTCCTCCAGGATGGACTGAAGGACATGTTAGACCACCGCAAGTTCTTGGACTGTGTTGTGAAGGTGAAGGACCAGGAATTCCCATGTCACCGGCTGGTCTTAGCTGCCTGTAGCCCCTATTTCCGTGCCATGCTCCTCAAGGACTTAGGGATCCAGGAGATCAGCCTGGAGGAGGTGACTCCAGAAGTGATGGGCAAGGTCCTGCATTACCTCTACACTTCGGAGATTGATCTCAACGAGGACAATGTGCAGGATCTTTTTGCAGCTGCCAACCTTTTCCAGATTCCATCCATTTTCACCATCTGCGTCTCCTTCTTGCAGAAACGGCTCTGCCTCGCCAATTGCCTGGCAGTTTTCCGCCTTGGTCTCATGCTGGACTGTGCCCGGCTGGCTGTGGCAGCCCGTGACTTCATCTGTGACCGCTTCCCTCTTATTTCCCGTGACCAAGATTTCTATGGCCTCTCTGCTGATGAGCTCATTGCTGTCATCTCTAGTGACAGCCTCAATGTGGAGAAGGAGGAGGTGGTCTTTGAGGCTGTGATGAAGTGGGCTAACACTGGGGATGACAAGGAGGTCCGGCTCCAAGCCCTGCCCACTGTCTTTGAGAGCATCCGCTTCCGCCTTCTGCCTCGAGACTACCTTGAGAGTCGAGTGGAAAAGCATCCACTAGTGAGGACCCAGCCTGAGTTACTTCGCAAGATTCAGATGGTCAAGGATTCCCATGAAGGGAAGATGACTGTTCTGAAGAGGAAAAAGAAGAAAGATGAGATGTCTGGGAAGGAAAGAGCCAGCATGGTCAACGGAGTAGATACAGGAGGGCCATCTGGGAAAGTGAAGAAAGCTGGGGAGAAGGAAGCCGAAGAGGCTGACGATGGAGACACTGTCATCCCTGGGATCCTCAACGACACCATGCGCTTTGGGATGTTCCTACAGGATCTGATCTTCATGATCAGTGACACAGGGGCTGTGGCCTATGACCCTGGGACCAACGAGTGCTACTTTGCTTCCCTGTCCACTCAGATTCCCAAGAACCATGTTAGTCTTGTGACCAAAGAGAACCAGATCTTTGTGGCTGGGGGCCTTTTCTACAATGAGGACAACAAGGAGGACCCCATGAGTTCTTACTTCCTACAGGTACCTGGTGGGGTTGGAGAACTGCAATACTGTGGCTAAAAACTGGACAGCATCACCGAGTTACAGCTAGAAGGGACCATAGAGGCCATCTAATTCTGTCCCCTCATTTTATAGAGGAGCAAATGGAGGCTTAGAGAGAGAAAAGGGCTTGCCTAACTAACAAAATAGTAGGCTATATAGTAACAATATGCTAAAGAAAAAATAACAGGGATTTTGAGTCACTTCCTCTGAACTCCAAATTCAAAACTCTTGCCATTTAGTAGGATAAATGAGGAATAACTGAGTGTTGGGGAGAAAAACTCTGTGATGTATAAAATGGATCAGAATAGAAGAAACTTAAGGGAGGGGAGGACAGTTAGAAAGCTGTTAAATTGCAGAATTGTAGTCTCTTTGATGTGGAAAGGACCTATGAGGATTGTGTAAGCAAACAGAAAATCTTTCTAAAATATCTGGAAAGAGTCTTGGATTTGAATACTAGCACTTGCTAGGTGTAAGTCCCCTTCCCTCTCTGCAACTGGATTTCTTCACTTGAAAAGCAAGAGGACTGAAGCTAATGATTCCAAAAATCTCGCCTTATGTTGAGCTAAAATTCACCTTTTATCCATCATTCCTGTCCCAGCCCTCTGGGGCTAAGCAGAATAAATCTAATCCCCTTTCCACAAGACAGTCCTTCATACATCGTGTTGGCCCACACTTAAAGGAAGGGGAGTCTGGCTAGCCCAGGATATCTATGACTATGCCCCATTAGGTTATCGATCAATTCAAGTTCCCTCCCAGAAAAGCTCCCTCTTCTTCCATATCTTTTCCCTGAGCTCCATATCTGTTTGACTCTCTGCTCCTCATACTGGAGCTATAAATAGTCCCTTTTCCCATCAAGACTGGCTTTGGGCAGCTGTCTTCCATTTTAGAGGGATTTAGAGGAGCAGGGAGGGTGGAGATGGCTTCAGAACCATCCTAGTTCAACAAGGAGGGGAATGAAGTTTGTTTTTAGAACTAAAAGTGTGATGCACTAAGGGGGTCAGTGATTTTAGGACAGGAGGTTTTAATGTGAATTTCATAGGAGACAAAAGTCCTGCTTTCCTCTGCCCTAGTCAGACCTCATGTGGAGCTCTAGGGGCCATATATTGGGAAAGATTTTGACAAGGTGGAATGAGAGCAGAGACCATCTGGATGGTGAAAGGGGTGAAGACCATGTCTTTTAAGGAACTGGAAATGTTTAGAGTAGGAAAGTGTTGGGGAGGGGAGAGACTGGAAGGGGATACGATCTTTGTCTCTAAGCCTTCCAGATGTCCTGTGAAAGAGGGATTAGCCTACCTGGAAGTGTCCCACTAACATCATGGATCAATTGCAGAGAAGAGGGAAAGGAGGGTCCCTCAGGAAGGCTGGGAGAAGGGCTGGAAGGGCTGGAAGGGCTGTCAGGGTGGGAACAAAACCTCACCTTCACTTTTTGTTCCATCCTCTCCAGTTTGATCACCTGGATTCCGAGTGGATGGGCATGCCGCCCCTACCTTCCCCACGCTGTCTGTTTGGCTTGGGCGAGGCTGAGAACTCCATCTTCGTTGTGGGTGGCAAAGAGCTCAAGGAGGGAGAGCAGAGCCTGGACTCAGTGATGTGTTATGATCGACTGTAAGGGGATCATGGGGGAGAGGCAGGGGGATGAGAGGGATG
>JAJPUD010017724.1:16182-26476 GCA_023553655.1 Myrmecobius fasciatus
GGGGGGGGCGTCCCACCCAAGGCGGTCCCAGCTCGGGCTTGGACCTTCCCGGCTCCGGGAGCTCAGCCCCTGAGCGGAGCTGGAACGGGGACCTGGGAGCTGGGGAGGGGCCGTGGGGGGCTGGGTCCCAGGGGTCCTGGGGCCTGGGGGAGACTTTTTGGAACATGCCCCTCCTAAGAGTGAGCACTCTGCCTTGCCTTGCCTCCGGTCCCCAGCATGTGGAAGTGGGGGGGGAGGGGAGTCTGGATGAAGGGGGGCTATCTGCTGCACTCCCGGCCAGGTGGGTTTGGGGGGCCCAGCCCCCAGTCCCCAGCCCCCAGTTCCAGCTGCCAGCCTCCTCCCTCAGCCCCCAGCCCCGGCCTTGACTTTCAGAAACCCCCTTGGAATTCTGGATGCATCCCGCCTGAAACCCAAGCCCCGCCCCCAGAGCCTTGTCCAGGGGAGAGCCTCCTGGGGGTGACCTAGCAGCCACGGGAAGCCCAGTGGTTTGGACCCTGTGGCCAGAACCAAGGGCCCCAAGTGATGTAGGAGGCTCTTCCCCATCCAATGAGGCGGCGGGAGGCGGCGGGGCTCCGGCTCAGCTAAGAAGTGTCTCCTTGACCACTTGACCACCCCCGGGCCGTGTCTCAAGAGCCCTGAATGCCAGGCCTTAAGGCAGCCTCAGCCTCCCTGGGCAGCCTCCCAGTCACCCACCCTGGGGTCTTGCGGGACCCACTGGGCTGGCGCCCCGGCTCTCTCCTGCACTGCAGCTCGTGTTGTCAGGAAGCTCGGGGGCTGCCCAGGTCCCAGTGGCCTGGCCCTGGGGTATCATGGGTAAAGTCACAATCCTGGTCCCTTGTGGGGGAGAGAGGGACCAGGAGGGGGTGGGGGTGGGGATAGGGGTGGGGGTGGGGGTTGGGGTTAGTAATAATGGTGGGGGGGGGCGGAGATAAGGCAGTGATTCAGGAATGACAGAGGGCAGATGGGAGCCCATCATATGGGCTGACTCCTCTGCCAGCCAGAGCATGCACATTTATTAAGCACCTACTGTGTCAGTCATTTATTAAACACCTACTGAGTCCATTATTAAGCACCTACTCTGTGTCCTTTATTAAGTACCTACTTGGTGTCCATTATTAAGGAACTACTCTGTGTCCTTTATTAAGCACCTACTCTGTGTCCATTATTAAGCACCTACTCTGTATCCTTTATTAAGCACCTACTATGTCCATTATTAAGCACCTACTCTGTGTCCTTTATTAAGCACCTACTATGTCCATTATTAAGCACCTACTCTGTATCCTTTATTAAGCACCTACTATGTCCATTATTAAGCACCTACTCTGTATCCTTTATTAAGCACCTCTGTGCCAGGCTCTGTAAGATGGTCGCTCTTCCTTCTGGAAGAGGCCCCAAATGACATCACTACATTAGAGTCGAGTCACTTGAGTCCCCTGGCTGACCAGACCAGAATGGTTTGCTGGACGTGAGCACAAGGAGTCCCCATGAACATTTCAGGTGCTTCTCTAACTTTGGGCATCGCGTGGTTCTTCTGGGCTAACTCAGTCCTGCTTTGCTCCCAGAGCCCCTTCTGGGATGGGGGCAGCAATGCCGGGTAGTCCTGGGCCAGTGTCTCCAGTGGGATAATTCTAGTGTCCTCATATCACTTTTTCTGCCACCCCGTGAGTGCTGGCCATGCGTGAGTTCTCCATAAAATAATCTCTTGGGCAAGCAGACATTTGCCATTCAAACACTGGCCAACCCAACGGAGTTGTGCCCTCTGTGGTCGAGTCGGGCAGTTTAGTTCTAGAAAGGACCCGTGCCTGGTCTCCCGTCCTGCCAGGGGATCTTCAGAACCTTCCTAAGACAATCCCAATGGAGGCGGTTCATTTTCCTGGCATGGCGCTGGCAGACTTCCAGGTTTCACGGGGGTCCAGCAACAGAGTCAGCACAGGGGCTCCACAGACCTTCAGTCCCTCCCCTGCTGTCCTCCAGACCCTGAGCCAGCTCTAGCCACATGTGTGCCCATCTCCTCCTCAACGTGGGCGTCCCTGGACAGCATCCCGCCAAGGCAAGCGAGTGTCCGCAGAGCTCAAAGCTAACTGTGTGACCGCTGGTTCCACATGTGATCAAGCCATTCAGTGCCAGCAAAAGGGAGGCACGCTCACAGCTTAGGGCGGCGCAGGGTTCTCGCCTCGGAAAAGGCGGCCGAAGTCCAGTTTGGCGCTGGTCAGAGTGATCCGAAGGGTCCTTATGATGCACTGGAGGCTGTCCGGGGGCCAGAGACGTCTGGAGCGTCCCAGCTCCTCGTGCTGCGGGTGCCGTGGGGACTAGGGGAAGGACAAGAGAGATGGCTCAGCGCTTGCCCAGAGCTCTCGCCAGACCGCCGTCCATCAGTCCCGAGCCATTGGTGAAATCAGTCCCTCCCTGGCTGACGTTCCAAAAGAAGAGCTTCTGAATGGCGTGAGGCCGCCTTCCTGTGGGAAAGCACCGGGCGCCGCTTCTTGTCCAGCCGAGATTTACAAAGTGGAGGGTCCGCTGCACCTGCAAATGTCCAGACTGTACGGCCAAAGGAGCTTCAAGGAGGCCTCCACTGTGTCCCTAGAAAAGTAAGGGTGATAGAGTGTCCTAAGGTAATCCCAGATGGCAAGATCCTTGCTCGAGTCCTCCTTAATGGGCTGACCCTCCAAGTCCTCCTTAATGGGCTGACCCTCTGAGTCCTCCTTAATGGGCTGACCCTTCCTTAATGGGCTGACCCGCCATCTGGGGAAAGGTCAGCAGGCTTCAGAAGGGGCTGAGAACCCTTGACTTGGAGCTGACTGCCCAACAAGCCCAGGAGAAATGCCAGGAGTGGGACAGAAGTCTGTGCATAGGATCTGTAGGCTTTTGGTGCCTCAGTCTAGATTACAGCCATCTAGTGTTTGATAAACCCAAAGACCTCAGCTTCTAGAAGAAATCACTGTTGGATAAAGATTTCTGGGAAAATTGGAAAACAGTTTGGCAAAAACTAGGTATTGCCCAATACCTACCACCCTACACTAAGATAAGGTCATGATGGGCTCCTGATTTAGACATAAAAGAGGAACACTCTGAGCAAATCAGGAGAACAAAGGATAATTTGCCTCTCAGATCTTGGAGAAGGGAGGAATTTATGGCCAAGAAGAACCAGAATACATTAGAAATGCAAAATGGATCATTGTGATTATATTAAGTTAAAAAGTTTTTGTACAAACAAAACTAATGCAGACAAGATTAGGAGGGAAGCAATAAATTGGGAAATCATCTTTACATTTAAGGGTTCTGATAAAGGTCTCATCTCTAAGATATATAGAGAATTGTCTCATATTAAGAAGAATTCAAGCCATTCTCCAATAGATAAATGGTCAAAGGATATGAACAGACAATTTTTAGATGATGAAATTAAAACCATTTCTAGTCATATGAAAAGGTGCTCCAAATCACTATTGATCAGAAAAAGGCAAATTAAGACAACTCTGAGGTACCACGACACACCTGTCAGATTGGCTAAAATGACAGGAAAAGATAAAGATGAATGTTGGAGGGGATGTGGGAAAACTGGGACACTGATGCATTGTTGGTGGAACTGTGAATGGATCCAGCCATTCTGGAGAGCAATCTGGAACTATGCTCAAAAAGTTATCAAACTGTGCATCCCCTTTGACCCAGCAGCATTTCTATTGGGCCTATATCCCAAAGAGATCTTAGAGGAGGGAAAGGGCCCCACATATGCAAGAATGTTTGTGGCAGCCCTTTTTGTAGTGGCTAGAAACTGGAAACTGAAGGGATGCCCATCCATTGGAGAGTGGCTGAATAAATTACGGTATATGAATGTTATGGAATATTATTGCTCTGTAAGAAACGACCAGCAAGATGATTTCAGAGAGGCCTGGAGAGACTTGCATGAACTGATGCTGAGTGAAATGAGCAGAACCAGGAGATCATTGTACACGGCAACAACAATATTACATGATGATCAATTCTGATGGACATGGCTCTCTTCAACAATGAAATGTTTCAAACCAGTTCCAATTGTTCACTGAAGAAAGCCATAGACACCCAGAGAGAGGGATGTGAAGTGTGGACCACAACATAACATTGTCACGCTCTCTATCGATGTTTGCTTGCATTGGGTTTCCTTTCTCAGATTTTTTTCTTTCTCATTTTTTCCTTTTTGATCTGATTTTTCTGGTGCAACAAGAGAATTGTGGAAATGAGTACAGAGGAAATGTAACTTGTATTGGATCACTTGCCTCTGGGGGGAGGGGGGGAGGGAGAAAAAACTTGGAACCCCAGGTTTGCAAGGGTGAATCTTGAAAACTAAGCCCGGATTTTGAAAAGAAAAATCTTTAATTAGAAAAAGGAAAGAAAATTTTAAAGAACCACTTTTCCAAACAATTCAGTTGCCCAGGGAAGTTCAGCTGGGTACTACGGCAGCGGTTCGCTGATGGCGCGCTTGCCCGGCTCCTGGACCACGGACAGTGCTCTCGAGCTTTCCCGGGCACCAAGGCCGTGAAACAAGGCTGCTGCTCGCCCCGAGCTCTCTTAGCCTGAGGTTTTCAGCCAGACACCTTCAATGATGGCCCCCTGGAACAGTCAGCTGATGGTAAAATCTTCTGAAAAGGCTTCAAACCCCAAGTAGAGCGAGGGCAGTCGGGACTGGTTTGGTGTTTGCAGGTGACCGGGCCCTCAGAGCAGCCTCCGAGGCTGAGGGGCAGCAGGCTATGGATGGAGCCTTTGCCGCTGTGGGACCCAAGAGGGGCTCGAGCCAGTCCCTGCTCTCGGGGAGCTCCCAGTCTGATGGGGGAGAGAGCACGATGACTGCAGACAGGGCACACGGGGGTAATCATAGAGGAAATGTCGGGGTGAAGGGTAGAGAGGGAGGCTGGGAGGAGAAGAGCCTGGAGGCCGGCCCCAGAGGATGCCCTGAGCCCAGGGATGGAGGGTGGGGCCAAGGAGGAGGTGTCTAAGGTCTGGAAGGCAGGAGGGGGCGACCCCCAAAGGGCTCTGACCTCTGAGAAGGAGCCACAAGGGCTTAGTGAGGGGAGCGATGTGAGCTTTGGAAAGTCACTTTGGAAGCTAAATGGGAGATAGACTGGAGGGGAAACTGAGGCAGGCAGAGCCAGGTGTGAGGGCAGGTTCACAGGAGAGAAGGGGGCACATAAAGGATCTCTTGGGAAGGTGGACTCCAGACAACAGAGAGTATGGGGAATGGGGGGTGAAGGGGTCAATTAACTGAGAAAGCTCCAAAGGGCTGAGTCACCATTAACACCTACAAGACCACCTTCCTGCCCTGTGGCTCCCATGGGGACATGGGCACTTGAGCCAAGGTGCCAATACCCAAGTACTGATGTGCTTGCTCTGCAGGGCAGTCATGGGGCAGGGGCGGGGGTGGTGGTGAGCAAGTCCCTCTCCTTTGAGAGGAACACCTTGGATGATTCATCCCTCCTCCACCCTGGATGACATCCCTCCTCCCCTTGGATGACTTCCTTGTCTTGCTCCAGGCCAACAATGTGCCCATGACAGGGGCTTCATCCCCAACCCCTGCTTTGCCTCCCACCCAAGGTGGCAGAGTTGTTCCAGTGCAGGGCAGACTGCCTGGCGTCTGTGGGCATGAAGAGTGGAACACGCTGATCTCAGAGCTGTCTCTTCCCCCTGCAAACGTCCTCCAAGGGCCTGAATCCCCAGTGTTGCCCTCATGCTCTTGGCGCTCTCATTGGCACCCCAGGAAAGGAGCAGATGAGTGCCCCTGGGCCCGGCCATCAGCCTGGCAGCGGGCATCAGCACCAGAGGGCTCAATACCTGCCTTTACCCCCCTCCGGAGCAGAAAAGATCTGACCAATCAGCAGTGGGGAGGGCCTGGCGTCCTGCTGCCAGTAACCTTGGAGGCCTCTCAGAATGTCACTTAGAATGGGACAGGGGAGACCCTGCTCTTTTGGGACTCAGTTTCCCCATATGTAACATGATACCATGTGACTGTTGAGTGGGCTCAGGACACTGTGGGAGCGACGGCCCCAAGGCCGGAGGCTCCTTGCGGTGACCAGGAAGAGGGAAGGGATGGCCAGGCGGCTGGACTTCCAAAGCTTTATTTACATGGCTAACGATTCTGCGGGAGGATGGGCCCCCCCCTACTGCACACCCGGGGAGGGGGCTGGTGCTGGGCAGATTGGACTTGTGGCTTCTCTCTCCATCCACTCTTGCTCTCTTGGGGCCCTTGGAGAGCCTGGGTGGGGGCACTGGGGGCACGGCTTCTGAGGGGTTGGCCTTGGCAAAGGGGCAGGAGAAATGGGGCGGGAATAAATAGGGTTTGGGTGGGAGCGGGGAAGCCTGATGGGCGGGCGGGTGGCAGGTGGGCAAATGGGCAGGCAGGCAGGCGGGTGAGCCAGCAAGTGGGCAGCTGGGCAGGCAGGCTGGCAGGCCTAGGACTCGGTCTCAAACATCTTCTTCCTGCCCTCCATTCCAGACTTCTCCTCAATGTTCTTCCTCCAGTCACCCACATCACGAAGGTCCCTTTCCTGGCAGGTGATGAGAGAGGCGGCTCAGTTGTGCCCCCTGCTCCTGGCCCTAGCCCAGCCCGCCCCGGCGACTTTGGCCTCCAGGATGCCCTCTGAGCAGGAGGCAGCCCACCCTTGAGACACCCTGAGAATCAGTGCGAAGCAGGCTTGTCTTGGAGGGACGGCGGTCAGCCAGACCTGGCCCTGCTAGTGTCTCGGGTCTTCCCAGGCCTCAGTTTCCCCCTCTTGGAAGAGAGGGGAGAATCCCCATCCTCTGCCCACAGACAGAAACACTGTACAAAGTTGGGGAAGTGGGGGATGGAGACCATGGGGAGTGAGATACAGAATCCTGGGCCTGAACGTCAGGTTCCCAGGAAATCTGCTGAAAGGTCAGCATTGTGTCCCCTCCGTCACCCCCTTTCTCTCTCGGGGTGGGGAGTTTCCAGAGGCGTGGGGACCTGAAGCTCTGCTGGGCTCCGGAGCTGGCATGAGTCGGGCTGAGCTCCTTTCTCAGGGCTGTGAATGCTCATTCCCAGAGAGCAGAAGACCCAGCACGCCCATGGCTCCCGGCCCACATCTACCACTGAAGGGGGCTGTGGTATATCACCTGACCTGCTCCCATTTCCTCAGGTGTGGACTCCCACGCGCTGCTGGGAAAGCCTGACACCAGGGCCTTGGAGCAGCTCAGGGAAGGAAGAGTGGGCAGTGAGGACGGAGGGAGGAGGGAGGAAGGTGGAGGAAGGACAGAGAAGGATGGAGGGAGGATGGAGGGAGGGAGGAGGGAGAAGGATGGAGGGAGGAGGGAGAAGGATGGAGGGAGGGAGGAGGGAGAAGGATGAAGGGAGGGAGGAGGGAGAAGGATGGAGGGAGGGAGGAGGGAGAAGGATGGAGGGAGGGAGGAGGGAGAAGGATGGAGGGAGGGAGGAGGGAGAAGGATGGAGGGAGGAGGGAGATGGATGGAGGGAGGGAGGAGAGGAAGGGGAAGGGCTGAGGGCTGAGTGCCAGGGGGCACCCCCCTTACCTTCTCGGTGTCCTCCTTCTTCACTTGCTTCAGGTTGGCCCTCAGGTCCATGCACACCTTGTGCTTGGAGCCCAGCAGCGCCTTTAGCATGGCGTCAGCCGACATCCTCACCCTCCTCAGAGGAGGCCTCTTGAACTTGCCTCGGAGGTCAAAGAGTTTCTGGTTCATGTCTTCCAGCTGGAGGGAGACAGGGGGATGCCCGGGATGAGCGGGGGGCTCGGCCGTCCGAGGCCTCCCTGGTTCTCCCCTCCCCCCACCCCCAGCAGGGCAGAGCTGGGAGCTGGGCGCCCACGAACCTCCTTTGAGCTTTTCTGAACCTTCACCTCCATGTCGTACTTCTCCTCCTCAGCTGCATCGACCTTGGCGTGGAGCTGCCTGCAAAGGTCCTGGGGTGGGGGCAGAAGGTCTGGGTTAGTGGCCCTGCTCTCCTGGATGCCCCCCACCCCCCCCAGGGGCCAGGACGGAGCTGTCCAGCAGTGGGGTGAGCTGCCTCCTCAGGCAGGGCTGGAGGAGGTCACCCTGGGCTGGGCTGGGCTGCGTGGATGCCTCTGGGTGCCTGCTGCTGGGGTCCTGGGCATTGGACACCCCGGGCACTGGGCACCCTGCCAGCAGGCCCTGGGTCTCGGGCACTCAGCACCCCTGGGCACTCGGGAACCCCCGGAGGTGAGTGCTGTTCTGGAAGGAGGGGCCCGTGGCTGGGGGGCTCGGTGGGCCCCGGCCCCTCTCACCTGCACTTCCGCCATAGACCCGGGCAGGTGCAGGGGCGGGCAGTGCTCCGCCAGGTAGTTAGCTTTCTCCGATTCCCGGCGACTTTCTTCTTTCTCCAGCTCAGTGGCCGCTATCTGGAGCATGACGCTCTGGGAGGAACAGGCCCCAAAGAGGCGGGGAGATGTGTGAGTGGGGGAGGAGCAGCTTGGCCCCCCGGGGCCCCCCACGTGCCCTTGGGGAGCCTTGCCTCCTCGCGGCTCCCGGGCTTCTGCCTGTCCCGGGACCAGAGCACCTCCATCCTCCAGCCCGCTCCTCCCGTCGCCCGCCCTATCCTTGGGGGGGGGCTTCTTTCTCCCCCTCCTTCCAGACTATATCCCCCCCCCAAGGAGAAGCCCTGGATGAGTCTCTGCCCCGTGGCTTAGGATGCGGGACTGGGGGGTCTCAGGAAAGGCTCCTACACTGACCCGAATCGCTCCAGAGCGGGGAGCTCTGGTTCTGGTACCCCCGGACCCCCCCCTGCTTCTGTAAGAGCAGCTGCTATTGGGTAAGGGGGCGAAGGGCGCAAGTCTCGGGGAGAGAGGAGGGGGAGGGGGACGGGAGGGAGGGCCGAGAGAAGCCCCTCAGGCTGCGTACCTTCAGGTGCTGCCTGCGGGCGGTGATGGCCCGGTTCCTTTTCTGCAGAGGGCAGAGAAACAGGTTAGTGTGGGCAGCGCCCGCGCCCTGCCCTGGCTCCCCAGTCCAGCTCTGTCCCCTCGGGGCCGGGCGGGTCCTTCCCTGACCCTGTCCCCGGGACAGGGGAGCCATTCCCCCTCCCCCAGGGCGATCTCTGTCCCTGGGCCTCTTCTCTCAGCAATCAGCCTCTGCCAGGCAGACTGAGCACCGCCTGCTCTCCCATTTTGCCGAAGGGAACCAGCGAGGCCGAGAGTCACTGCCCAGGGATGCTGCAGCAGCCCCCCGGGGGTGGGGGGGAGGGGAGCAGGTCAAACGGTCATTGGGAAACACTGAACAAGATTGGCAAAAATACAAGAAAACAGACGTCGTCCTAGTGGCTGGTTTTCTGAGTCAGTGTGCAGGGAGTGGGGAGTCCCCCCCTTTCTGCAAGGAGTGGGTGCAGTCCCCCCTTTCTGCATGGAGCAGGGAGCCCCCCTTTCTGCAGGGAGTGGGGAGCCTCCTTTCTGCAGGGGGCAGGTGGAGTCCCCCCTTTCTGCAAGGAGTAAGGAGTCCCCCTTTCTGCAAGGAGTGGGTGCAGTCCCCCCTTTCTGCATGGAGCAGGGAGCCCCCCTTTCTGCAGGGAGTGGGGAGCCCCCTTTCTGCAGGGAGTGGGGAGCCTCCTTTCTGCAGGGGGCAGGTGGAGTCCCCCCTTTCTGCAAGGAGTGGATGCAGTCCCCCCTTTCTGCATGGAGCAGGGAGCCCCCCTTTCTGCTTAACCCCCTTTGTCTCCTTTGAGCTTCTAGGGGGGCACTGTGGGGGCACTTCCCGTTCTCCAGGTAGGAAAGGGGGGCTGGCCGAGGCCCAGTCAGGGTCACACGGCCCTGGTGCTGGAGGTGAAGCCGCCCCCCCCCCCAGAATGGCCAGACCCCCACCAGGCCTCTTTGCCTCCCTCTTATATCCAGAGGCCAAGGGATGCTGGGGACCCTGAGCCTCAGTTTCCGGATCTGTAAATTAGGCTCCCAGCTCTCCCTGGCTCGGGGGTCAGGCGCTGGTTCCGGCAGATGCACGGGGTTATAGGAGGGAAGTGGGGGGCAGGGGAATGGAGCCTAAACTGGCCTCCAGGCTCTGGCTCTTTCTCTGCCCCTCTTCCTCTCACTGGGAGCACTCCTGAGGGTGGGGGAGGGGTGGGGAGGTGCTGGAGCCTTGGGGAGAAGCTGGAAGTGTGGAGGAGAACCCCTGGGGGCAGGTGGGGGAGGGGAGGTCTCTTTCTTCACTTCCCCTCCTCCTCCTCCTCCTCCTCCTCACAGCTGGACCACTTCCTGTTTCACCAGACTAAGGTGTGTGCATTGGGGGGGCGGGGAGGAGTGGGGATGGGAAAGAGGGCGCAAGGAAGCAGTTTGAGGGGTGGGTCCTGGGAGTGGGG